>CABFWB010003968.1:9090-31558 GCA_902151455.1 Timema bartmani
TTTTTACAATACGTTAGCTACAAGTTTTAATCAAAATCATTAGAATCAAGTTTGAGAGATAACTTTTTTTCTCTTTTCTTCCTTAAGTAAGCTACCCTTAATTTAAGGGTTAGATTGATGATTTTAAAAATGCCTTTGGGGACACTGTGACTTAGGGGATTTTTTTTTACCTGGATGTAACTCATCATGCTACATGTTATATTATATACGTATACAAAGGCATGAGTTATCGTTGCCTGCTTTTTAGGTATAATTTGTTGTTGATAAATCTGTTTTGAGATGTGTTCTGACGTTTCAATCAAAACTAATTTTAATTTAATTAACGTTAATATTTTTATAATGTTTTGGTATTGATAAGTATTCATAGGGGTTTCACCACAAGGTTAAGGGTACCTCTGCTTAACTTCTAGGGATATATATGTAAGATACTTACCTATTTATGTTCTGGTTCATCTTGTTAACTAATAAAATGAGTAAATATATTGTTATAAGAGCTGGATGTGTAATATTAAGCGTGTTGTCCTAGATTAAGGTAGTTTGTAAGTTACGTACTCATGTATATGGTTATAGGTTTCACGTTTAACATGTGAATATAAACACATATATTTGTGTGTAGGGGTTGCTTTAGTTACAAGAATAAGCTATTGGTGAGTTATGATATGTACGCAAGGGTCCGCATCGAATGAAAGGTGTTTTTTTTTATCAACCCTATCAAAGTTTATGATCATCCGTTGCGTATAGTCACATACATATTATTTAACATCCGCTTCGGTGGAAGAACAGTGTAAGCCATAACTACCGAATTAGACTGAACTGTCGCTAAGGGGGATATCTGGTTTCGAATTACTAATCGGGGTTACCTAATGGTGGTTTTACCCCCTATCCGTTCACGCAAATTCAGGTGCATTTCCTCTAAATTCAACCTAACTCATTTCTAGCATATTAGCGTGATTAGTCGAACGAGTATGACCTGAAAGGTTTGAGAGATGGGACGACATAAAATTGTCTAACTTGAGGAAAAAGTATGAAAAGGGTGACTTTGAGGCAAAGGTGTAGCAAACGATTTTATTCTTCTCGAAAGGTGGGGAGATAGGGGGGGATTGTAAATCAAATTTCCAATTCCCTGCTCTGTCATTATGAAACCCAGTATACGGAATTAGAAAAAATGACCATCCAGTTTTTTTAGTGTTCTATCTATTCCGGCTATACACACATATACAGCGATAGTATAAGTGTGAGGAAGGTATGTTTTTAGATTAAATGTAGACAAATTTTCGTGGAGTAAGGAAATAATCTTGATATATTTAGAAAAAACTACCCTCAATACACCCGACCAGAATTCGAACTACGATATCTCCATCATTGAGAGTCTATTCTACTATGAGGGTGATGCCTTAAACCACGCAGCCATTGAAAAAGGTCATATCTGAGTTTATCATGGCTTACGCTATGTTATCTATCACTGTTGGTGATAAAATAAAGGTTTAGTAGATGTTCTAACAAATGATTAAGACTTGGAATATTTAATATTAAATGAGTAGTTCAAAGGTTTTCATAATATATATAAGTTTTCTTCTACCTTCGAAATGCGAAGGTTATTGTGGATGTCGAAAGCGAAGATAATTAGATTTGGTTTTATACATTTAGTTTCTTGCACTCTTCTAAATGTTGTTATTACAACTACTTAATCCCTTTTGTTTTGCTTAGTCATTTCATCCTCAACAACCTCAGGCTACCTTTTTTTGGTTCCACTTTATAACACTTTGTCTTCTCCTCCACTGACGTCACCCGGGAATAATTACAGGAAACCGCAAATTATTCCGGTTACATAGAGTCTCCGTAAGGACTTAGTTACTTAGTTCCGCCACGAAGGGGGTTCAGTACTCTGTGCGTAGGAGCAGCGGCTGCGAAGGGTGATAGGGGGGTAAGACCAGACCAACGGTCTCCAACGCGTCGTGATGCGCCTCGACGCCTGGCCCAGACAAGGCGTCTGAGCGAGAAACGCGCCGCGCATGTGTGTGTGTGTGTGTGTGTGTGTGTACTTGTGGACTCTACCAGATCTCGGGGTCGTTCACCTTTCAACCGGGTCATTGTCAGAAATATTTTCTTGTACCAACACCCTCCTCTCCTAGTTAATATCCTTAAGGTTGCTCTATATGGTAGAGCGCTGAGACGCATTTACAGACGGTTAGAAATACCGCATTATTTAAGAAGTGGTTTCATATCTTTTAATATCGTTTTAAACAAAATAATTGGCGAAAATTATCAGAAGGTTTCTTCTTACCAGTTAAAAAGTTTAAATTTTGAGTTTAGAGTTAAAAAATGGAACAATTTCATAAGAGAAAATATGTGCTTCTGAGATTAAAGCAAAAGGTTAGAAATCTATACCAAGCCTTCCCCTATCAAATAAATGTTTTGATAGGCTCACCAAAATCTTTGGAGTGGTTTCCATATTCAAACAGATTATTGGATTAAAAACTATCTACACATATTGTTAGGCATGAATTCAAAAAATTCCCTTGCCAAATTTTGTTAAAATTTGTCCACGAATTTAGCAATAATCACTGAACGTAGTCAGATTTTTGAGCGGACATAATTTTGAAACGTATACCAACAATTGCGACAGAAGCGTGGTGTACACAGGAGACTGAGATATGGTGCTAGAGGATGATAGAAAATATAAAGTGGACTGATCGAGCGAGTAATGAAAAAGTTCTAATAAGACTAAATTAAAATATAAACATCCTTCAGGTGATCATATGAATAAAGGCCAACCTGATGGGTCATATTATGAGAATAAATGGTTTATTGAGTGATATAAAAGGCAAGGTGGAAGGGGAAAATGAACCAGACAGACCAAGAATGCAATTGATTGGTTATCTCAAACAAGGAAAGAATATTAAGTATAATTATATAAAAAAGGAAGCCGCTAATATGACATGCGCGGGGACTCATTTTGGACATGGTAACGGACATATCGAAAGATGTAACCCCTCAATATAATAACATTTCTAGTAAAATCAATTAAGTTTTAAATAAAATTCTAAGACGTCTGAACTTATAAATACGAAAATATAATTTCCTATGCAACTCAGGACGCTGTTTAGCAGGCGTTGTGACGTTATTAGCTTTAATAAACCTACTAACACGTGTTATTTGGATTTAATTCACTAACGTAAGACTAAATCTGTAGTGACCATGCTTTGTACTAAAATCACAAAGAAATGTTTGTCCAGCGTTCAACTACTGTATCGGTTGATGTTTGATCAACTATATGTTAAAATATTATCTAAACAAACTATTTACAATGATAACATAAATAAAATGCCTTAATAGAAAGTTTGGTGGACTAATTGGATGATTTAAAAAATGTGTTTATGTATCTGACAATTGCAAAAATCACTGACGCTAATTCCATATTATATTCATAAGTTTATTTTATGCGACTATAACAATTTAAAAATTAAATGAAGCTGATAAAGAGAGATATCTGCTCCGATTGGTCAATATTACAAGCCAATAAGTATTTTTTGTTATTCCTGGACCTATCTCGATTCCACTTCACCAAAAGAGAGATTTGTAAATAATCTGGTGATTATTAATCGCCAAGAACTCTTTCCAACCTGTGGCTGGGTCAATTTAGTAAAATGCCTCCATTTTCCTATTTTCCTCCACAATTTTTCTGACTTTATATTTTTACATTATCCTCCTTTTAGTCACACACTTGCTGTTTGTTATCTGCTTCTCCCATCTATTCCTTGGTCTCCCTTGCGGTCGTTTTCCTACATACTTCATCTTTTCTTTGGAATCCTTTCCTTTTCCATCGTCATTATGATAAACATTTTTTTTAGCACCACGTCTTACTACCCGTTCGGGTTATATGCTTAAATACTAATTACGCTAATTTATTAGTAATCGGGAAGGTTGAATTTAGATGAAGGGAACCCGCATTTGCTTGGAGGTAGAGTGGAAAACCATTTAGGGAAAACCACCCCCAGTTCACCCGACTGAGATTCGAACCTTGATCTCCCCACCCTCGGCAGTCAAGCTCAACATGAAACTAGTGCTTTAGCCAACTACGCCACCGAGGCGGGTATTACGATGATTATGATAATAATATAACAATAAAAATTACTATTACACATTTTATGAACAAAAAGAACCACAAAAACACACTTTAGGGGGAATATTTTAAAATATTATAATTTTAGTTTAATATAAGTTACGACACCTACATACATTACTTTTTTTTACGTTTTATTTTCACAGAAGTACTCGGCTGCTCCTACATTATTGAATTTATCCCTATACTATAATATTTTTCAACACCAAGCACGATAAAAAATACATTATTTTTGGAACTTTTGGGCAACATTGGCGCTGACCCACATAAATAGACATACAAATATGTACCCCACTAAAAGTGTAGCCTTAGTTTTCTATAGTCAAAATACGTCAAGCTCTAAAGTTGCAAAGACGTTTGTTCGTGTATCAAGTACAAAGTCGCCGTGAGATAGTTATGACTGGCAACTCTTCAATCATTTACGTAGCGCGTGTCAGCATCTTTAAATAATTGCAGGGGAGCTCCATTGAATGCATGTTAGATGTTATTAGTGCGTAGGTTGGCAGACCACACTTTATAGGCAAGTATATGATAGTTTTTATGAAGGTATTTATCCACTTTGTATTCATGCACCAAGAAATATGCCATGTAGTTCCAAATTTTGATCATTGTAAGATATATTCAGCAATCTTTCTTCCAAATTAGTAGTTCTACATTTAATGTTGATGTTTTCTAAAGGCATCATTATAATGATATATTATAATATATTTGATTCGAAACGCTTAGGTGTTAATAAGTGTATGAATTTCTTTGAAAAAAAGTTCCCTTTGAGTAATTTTTCAAATTAATTACCAGAAGAGTTGTGAAAATTTGGATTACTCTAATATGAGAGATTGGTTTTACTAGAATAGTTTATATTTAAGAATTCCCTGATGTCAGAAAGTGATGGTATGGTATCAGTTTGGTAGAATGAAATTTTATAAGACACAAACATATTTTATTTCACTCAACATTGATGGCATTGTAATCCATAACTAGCGTTATTCTATAGGTAATGTTAATATCTAACAAAGGTGTCAAACTGCAGATCCCATGACTTGACGTTTAAATACGTAAAAGTAGATATAGTGGCTTTTACATATCAGATACAGTTATTTATATAATAACTAGGACAGTAATTTACTCCTGAATTTAATGTTAGATAATACGATTATAAAGTTTTAATAAATGCCAGGGAATATCTCGAATTTGTTGGTTATCAAATGTGACGTATACATAATTAATTTAATTTTATATATTTCTGGACCAAGTGTTTTTTTCGTGTACATGCTATTTTAAACTGTCCGACAGCACTTGAGTGGTTTTTCTCCGTACCCCAGTCCCTGTACCATGTAGCAACGTAAGCCAGAATGCTGCGACATATTGGTCTCTAAGCGCATGAATATTCAAACACCCACAAGTTTTTATATAAACGTATTATGTTCACACACACATATATATATATATATATATGAATATGTTTTTTTATGTAGGTGAAACGGTGTTATATGTTTTTAGGTTCTGGGGGTGGTATTGTTTCTGCAGTGTATAGTAAGATAAAAGTATAACTATAATATTTGAAAAGAGTGAGAGCTCAAAGGATCTATAAACTAGTTCTTGTTTTTGACAGGCTCTATATTTGTAACCATGTTCATCTATTATACAAAAAGTATCTTTTTTTTTTCCTAAATATTTTCTGACAACAATATTGTTTCCTGTGAAAATGTTTCAAACATAAATGGGAGTAAAACTATTTCATTAGAATTTAATATTATGGAAGGGGACAATATTATATGACTAGTAAATAATAATATTTCTACTGACTGTATTTGCAGAACTACAATAATAGCTCAAAACATTTGTGAAATAGAATGCAATTTTATTGAAATTTGTGAATATGAATACTATATAAGAAAACAATTGAACCATTTTATTTCGTATTGTATTTTTGTCTTCATTTTAACTTATCTTAACTTTTAAAATCTCTCTACTCCACCCCACAGGCTGCCAAAAAATACCTATTAAAATCAGAATAATTTTTTTTGTAACTAAACTGTGTAGAGGAAATAATAATTTTAAAAAAATATATGGTTTTTTTATGCTAGGGATGGGATTATAAACTTTCGTATTTTCTTCAAATAATGTGGTGACACCATTTTCACTGTTTGCTGTATAATTTGACCGTAAAGTGGAAGCTTTAAGTGATACATTTTCTTGTTAGCTTAAGCTTAGAATACAACTTTTAATTTATTTTAATTACTATCGAAATTTATTTCACATTTTCTTGATTAATTTTCTTAAACTTGTATTGCTTAAGGGAAATAATAAAATAATATAGACTTAAATTAATTTATTACTAAGATGGGCTTGCAATTTTCACGATAGAATATACACCATGCATCAGTTTATAATAATCATCTTAGAAGAAACATGAATTAATATAAGAAGAACAATTAACATTCTTATATTTGAAAAAATCATTTGAAAAATCTAATTGTGTCTATTAATATTCAGAATTTAATTCTCTAAACAGCATCCAATAAATTTTTACTTACGTTTTCAATTTTTAACTTTATTAAAGTTATTATGTACTGGAAACAGCTTCATTAGTCTATAGCATAAAATTAATAGTAGACCTATAAGCTGGGGATAGGGGTTAAATTATTATTAGTGTTATTAATCGTAGAAAGAGTTATTTTCAGTGATACATTTTTAGGGCCTTTACTAGCTAGGAGAGACTTACAAACCTAATCCCGCAAACCAATTCGAGAAAGATGTATTTTAATTAAATGCTCTAGAATTCGCCTTAAAGAAAGAAGCTGTGCAAGAAGAACGCAACTTTAGGAAAGCTTCGTTCCCACAATCAACCGCATCACAAATGAATCTCGTTCTCCAGATTCAAGTCCGAGGTCATATCCATGAGCTAAAATAATTAATAAAGTAACACGCCATTTTGTTCATTTATTAGGGAGTACGTCCTTCGAATAAAACCTTGTTTTCATATAAAACATACAGTTTAAGGTGGGATTAGAAAGAAAACAAGTTTTTTTTTCAGTTTTTAAGCGAATTTTTGTTTATTCAAAATAAATAAAATAATGTTTCAGTAGATATGTTTAATTTAATTTTATATTTGTAGTATTATTGACTTTATTGAATTTTGGTTTTAAACGTAAACGAGATTTATGATACACTTTTTTTAAATGAAAAGAAAAAATTATCAGCAAATTCCACCATGTCCATGAAAATTATTAATTAACTATTTAAATTACTATGTATATAAAATTAAATTAAGCTAATTTACAGAAGCAATATTTAATTTGCTTTTGCTAAAATAAAATGTTGTTATAAAAACACTGGGATTAGCTCGTGATCAATTCCATTCCAACTTAAGATGGGCTACCTCAGGGGGTGGGAGGTGAACGTAATGGGCAATCATTTACCAGGAAATAAAAAGTTTATAAGATTATTCCTTCAGACAATCAAGATTTCAAGAAAAAAAATTGGGTGGAAAAACATTTCGCTTGGTCGGACATAAGTTGCTATTGGGAATGTGCTTTTGTCCAAAAATGCGCGCGTGGCCGGCGGGAAGAGAGGGACAGGGGTGGTGGGGGAGGGGGTAGTGGGAGAGACTATTTGAAAATGAGGAAGGTTTTAGGGGGGGTAGCGGGTGCTCATGCAGGATCGTCACGAGATATTATCGAACTCATGGGAGAACTGGGTTAAAAGCAACACTGACGTCAGCGCAACCAGGAATTGCGTGGAAAGGTGGGGTGCGGGGGTGCGGTTAAGGGGTGGATGCGTATGGAGGGGGTGAGGAGGCTGAAAACAGAAAATGGGTACATAAGGTACATTTATATCCAAGCTTCATTAATCTCTAAAACAGATAAAGAAGAAAATAAGCGTGAATATTTTCAATCTCGACACTGTGAGGATTCATTACGTTTGATATGTTCCCGAACTAAAAGTAGTTTTTAAAATTTTGCTTGTATTTCTATTCAAAATGATTAAATGGATTTTGTTATAACTTAATATTTAAATGTTATATGGTCGTTCCTTGAGGCCTGACCGTGATTTTAAATCTATTATTGATTCATCCTAATCTAAGACCTGAAGTACACAAATATTTTCATATCACTACGTGAAGGACCTACATGATTGGTGGAATACTAGTGCAATATTTTTTACAGGCGAGACCATGTATAGTCAGTAGCATAGAAAAGTAAGTCACTACGAATTTTTGTATTTTTTTATTCTTTTAAAGTTTCTGTCTTATGTTTAAATAAACTCGGGCCAGACTCAGCAAACGCCATAAATACAGGGGAAGCACTCAACACTCACAACCGTCACTGTAATGCTGCTGAGATGAACTGTCGACTGACCGTTACTCATGTGATAATGACTTTACCATGGGTTTCCTCAACGCTGAGTCAGGGATTTGTTGGTATTCGAATAGCGTTTGCAAAGCTTAAAGTATAATTTATAAATCAAATGAAGGGATGATTTTAGTTAGAATAATATTCTTATGCTATATTAAAACAAGTTTTATACAAATAAATGGTACGGAACTCGGCACGCACTTTCTCGCTCTATTGTTTAAAAATTGAGATATTTACTCAAAACTCGTAATATATGTGAAACGAGATAATTTACACTAGCAAACCCAAGCATAAATTGCACTATATTTTTGTAAAACTTTTTTGAGTCCCGGTTTTAAATTTTCTAATTTTATTTTTAAATAATTAATGTCCTTGTTTGTATGTTTGGACCGATTGAAAAATATCAATATTCGGTCCACAAGGGTCAACACTTGGTATTAAAATTTGTACTTCCAGTTAAAATTTTCGACTTTTTATAAGGTGTTGCACATCTTCATGTCAACGCATTGCTATTAAATCCCTCATTTATAAATTTTGACCAATAAAAAATGTAAATATTGATTATTGAGTCTTAAATGGAGATAGATCATTGTTGTACAAACATTTCTCCTAAGAGGTTTAAGGAAAAATAGTATAAACATTTTGAGATACTCACTAATATTTAATTACTCTATGGCATTGGAGAATTATTGCGTTAAAACTTAAGTAATATCTTTTTACAACTAAAGCTCACAAAATTGTATTAATATATTTGCCAATATCTCAGAAACAGTTGGTTTTATAAAAAATATATTTCAGTTAAAAGTTTTTAATTTTTAATAGTACTACAATTTTGCAATGCGAAGTTATTTAGTATCTCAAATAGTTGCGGAGAAACGGAAATTTCAGCTTCTGTAAAGTACCCTAAAATTAATTTTCATGAGAAAATGGAAATATACAGTTTATTTATAATCTTAATCAACGCCTAGCTACGAATTTTAGTAGATTTTTTTCAATTTTAATCGATTTTTTTTCTCTTTTCGCCCTTTATTAAATGACTCTTAATTTTAAGTTTAAACAGACACACAGAAAGATGACATTGCAAAGACCACTTTTTAGGGTTCGGGGGGTCATTAGACGTTGACATCCTTTAACATTTCAGGTTAGTTTTATTTACGGTTGCAACACTTTTGTGTTCGAAAAGTTAAAAAATATAAATATTTGCGTATAGCTTAAAAGATGTTGGTTTTATAAAATTATGCTTTGAATAAAATATTTGTAATATAAATAGATCTACATATTTGTAAGTAATTTCATATCTCAAATAGTTTCAGAGATATGATAAATGATAATTTACACTTCAGACCGGAGCCCTTAAAGTAATTTTGCCGAAATATTGAGGGTAGCCATTTTTTTTCGGAATATTCATAAATGTTTAGAAATGATATTTAATCAAAATCGTTGAAGCCGATTTTTTTCCTTCAGTAAACTACCCTTAATTTTAGGGTTAGCTATCCAACTCCAAACACCGCTCGAGGAAATCCTATTAAAACCCTATATACCAACTTTTAGCCCAATCGGTAAAATAGTTTAGTCTCTAGTTGGAGGTACAGACAGACAGACAGACAGACAGAATTTCAAAAACAACTTTTTCGGATTCGGGGGGTCATGAAACGTCGAGATTCACCAAAATCTCGAGTTCGTTTTTTTTGACGATCACAATACTTTCTCTACCTGTAAGATAGCGAGCAAGTAAGAATAGAAGGGCCTATTTAGTGAAAGGATACAATTGAAAGTCCGTTCAGTAGCAAATCAGAGAATAGACTTCCACGTGGCTTTGTTTACATCAGGTCTCGGCTTAGGGTGAATCAATAATAGCTCTTAAATTAAAAGATGGTTTACTAACGGTTGATTTGGAAAATTAAAATTAAAAAAAAAAGCTCTTGTGAAGTTATTCAAAATGGATATCTGTGGAATGTTTATATGAAAAATATTACCCTATACTTGTTTTAGTAGACAAATTAATTTCAGGGTAGCTTACTGAAAATGGAATTTTTTAAATATTTCTAATTGTTCCTAAATAGCTCCATCAATTTCGTTCAAAATGAGTATCTTGGGAATGTTTTCATGATGGACAACACTGTGTACCTGTTTTATGAATTAAAAATAACTGTGAGGCTAGTCGTCTTTACTGACAACAGATTTTTGAAAATATTTTTACCATTTACAATGATAAACTATATACGATTTTTTTACCATTTATTTAAAAATATTGATTATAATGTCAGAATGAAAGGCTGAGAGCACCTATACCCTGCTAATTTCAAACCACTTGTGAAGTCTTCTAAGCTACGTCTTCAGCTAGATTCTAACCAAGAATCCCATAGATATTCAGGAGAACTGATGTTACCCGCTTCGGTGGCCGCATGGTATAAGGCGCTATTCTCACAGTAAACTATACTGCCGATGATGGGGAGATCAAGGTTCGAAGCTTTGTCTGGTGTACTGAGGTTAATGTTTCACTACGGTTTTCTACTTTCTCTCCATGCAAATGTGGGTACACTTCTTATAAATTTAACCTTCCTAATCTCTAAAACCATTAATGTACGTAAGCGTATAGCCCGTACGAGTAGTAGGAGGGGGTGATAAAATATATTACTGAGGTTACTCTTACGACAGTTATGATTGATTTAAATATGTATTGTAGGTGCCATCCCCACATCAGATAAAACTTTAAAAGAGAAATTTAAATTCATAAAATTACTAGGGTTTTTAAAATAACGTGAAAGATATATTTGAAAGGTGGAAACGAAGAGTATTGAACCTGTTTTTAAATATTATTTTATATACGGTATATTATGAAGCCTCATATGAGTAGCATTTCAAATATATAAGTTATTTGAACAACCTTTTTTTTACTAAGAAACTTTAGTTGACGAGCCCCTAGTGACTTGAAACTATTTAAACCTCGTGACTGGAATATAATTTGACAAGGAATCTTAAGCCTGGCTCAAAATACAAAAATTGAAGAGTAAGCGTTTTTGATTTAAGGTTAGTGATTTAATGGTGTGTTTGTTTGTGTGTATGTGTATGGTGCTTCTGTGATCTAGTGGTCATAGATCTTGGATACAGATCTGAGGTTCCAGGTTCAATTCCTAGTGCATCCAGACTCTATGTGAAACGTTGGGTCTGGAATTGGTTTAACTGAAGTAGCAGGTCTTGTCTATAAAACTGAGATTAAATGGTTCAAGGGTTCACTGTGCTAACTACATCCCCCTTTCTACCAGCTGAAGTTGGCACTATATTCAACAACCGATGGCTTGAAAAGTAGCAAAGAATAGCATTACAGAAAATAAGATACATAAAACCACCGTTCCAGTTCGCCCAGATAAATTCTATTCAATTTATTGGAAATAACCAATAGGTTATATCAATATGATTTGATTGATATATCATTACTTTCAATATATTCCTTACGATATATTAAATTAGAAATATATCTATGTAATAGGAAAAATTGCTATCCCTCTACTTAACTCTTAATTTTCGATTGTGAGCCCAGCTTATGTGATAGCGCGTGTTTGGTCATGTGGAGTTTATTGGATATGGGGGCAGGGGGGTCATTCACCCTATGGCTGGGACATTCGACAGAAAAAAAAACTGCTGAATTATTAACTGTGCTTACCAGGAAGTGATTTTTTTAATCCATTTATTCCAACACTTTATTGTTGATCCTATACTTCAGTTTTTACTACCTTGACTAGATATTTGCATGTTATGGATATGGATGATATGGATGCATAAGCCAGAATGCAGAGAAAATTTACTTCAATTTTCGTGGAGCGAGGGTGATTAATTCATTTAGAGCAGTGTTTTATTTTTTAACCTTTTTTGGGTTATTAATTCTTTTAAAACTTTGACAGACGACATTAACTCCTAAAAGCTCACGCAAATATATATAAAAATTTTTTTTGCATATAGTTTAATTCATTGCTGTGGAAATTGATTAAATTCATATGAACAATATATAAAAATATTCTTTATAAAAAATTATTCCTCTCACTTTTTCTTTCTAAGCAAAAATTAATGGTTACTTCCGGAAGAAGAGTGAAATAAATTCAATTGTATGGCTACAAAGTGAAGCTTAGTTCTGTTTAAAAGTAAAAGTCAATAAAAGGGCTGCTGTAGTTAGGTTTTTGTAAATCTTATCAACGGCAAACTACTCTAGATGGAAACTACTGCTTTTCTACGTTTTGGCGCCTGTTTCACTGACCTCTTTAAGCCCATTTATGGATCTCATAGGGCTCTATAGTCCCCAGTTTAAGGTGGGCGTGTAGGCAAGGCGAGTTTAAGGGCCGCATTTTTGTAGTTTTATATATAAAATAAAGTTTGTCTAAAATAAATAAAATACCGTTTCAGTACAATCATAGAATTTAGATTTCTTCACATGGTGATATCAACAGTAGTATACCTGTCATGAGCATAGCGGTATTAGATGAGAAACTTTTTAAAGGAAAAGTAAAAGCTTTCATTAAATTCCAAGACAACCCTTGACAGATATCCAACAACTTTTGAGGTCATCATATGAATAAAATTAAACTCTATGTTTGTAATTAAAAATTATTTGATTTCTTTTGACCAAAAAGGTTTTGATAAAAAAAAATGCAATAAAACTTCCCCAAGCTCACGTTTCCTACACTCCCACCTTAAGAGACCCTAATTTAAAGGGGAAACCACCTTAGTAGAGCTGTTTGGAAGGTGAAGCTCAACCTTAATGTCATTAACGAGTCTAGTGACTTTGTCCACGTGTTCACCTGTGCAGGTAGTCTATAGTAGAACTTTGGCCGCAAGAATCATTTATATTCGTCGTTGTAGTCGTCATTAATTATATTTCACAATATTATTAGTTTAATATTTTATAGCTATTGATAATATCCATCCAAGGCCGTGGTCATGGGGGGTTTTCGGGGTTCAACCCCCCCCCCCCTTCGAAACTTTATGAACAAAATATATATGGCTTTATTTATGGTTCAAACAATATCAATATTATGGTACAAGTACAAAATAGGTGGCTGTGTTACCATAAAAAGCACTTCAGACACTTCAGAGAGCTTCCAGAAGTGTTTATTATTTAGAATTTTTTTCTATCCTTCAGCAGTTAGGGTGCTATGGTGCCATAAAAAAACACTTCAGATAGCCTATAGAACAGTTTTTTATTTATAATTTTTTCTAGCCTCCGTCAATTGGGGGATGGGCCCACCAACCCCCCCCCCCCTGAAATTATTGGTTCGCTATGTCCTTGTATTCATCAAATGTGATAGTTGCGTATCAAATGACTTGAAGTATTAATAATAAATGAGAGCAGTTTTATTAACTTTGGTAACCGACGAGTATTGTTATTCCTACCAGAGTCCCACTATACTAACAACGTTTACAGCTATTAGTTTGAAAAAACTTCAAGTTTAGCTGGTCACATTTCCTTCAGTGAAAAGTTCATTGGAGTAAAGTCGTCATGAAAGAAGATTTTTCCAGCAGATACTTGAGCCAATTTATTCGTCGCGATAAGATACGGGATATAGGTTAACAACAGACATTATTTCATATCATGAGACTGGAGCAATACAAAATAAAGCGAATTACGATTGATTGCAATCATGAAAAGTGTCTGTACGTTCCGTGAGTTTCAATATTAAAAAAAAAATTCCTTGATGTCCACATGGTCTAAGGCGTCACTCTCTCAATAGATTAAACTGCTTATGACAAGGAGATGGTTTTTATTTCAGCCCCAAATCTTACTACCCATTCTGGTTATATACGCTTATGTACTACTTAGGCTAGTGGTTATAGGGATTAGGATGGTAATATTTAGAGGAAGTGTACCCGCATTTGCTGAGGGAGAGTGGAAAACCATTTTGGAAAAACCACCCTCAGTACACCCGAACGAGATTTGAACCTTGATCTCCCCGTCATCTGCAGTCTATTCTACTGCAAGAGTAGCGCATTAGACCACGTGGCCACCGAAGCGGGTGAGATTAGGGTTCAAATCCCAGTTGAGTTTACTGGTGTAGTTTTGCCTTAAATAGTTTTCCACTCTACTTTCACACAAATGCGGTTACACTTATTTAGACTCCAACCTTCCCCTAAATAATTAGCGTAATTACTACGAATGGGGTGACCTGGTGGTCTAGGGGTAAGGTGTCAGACTTTTGTGCCGAGGGTCCGGGGTTCAATCCTCGGTCCCGGCACAGATTTATCTGATTGCCAAACCCTTCCTTCACCTCTGACAAGACGTGTATTAATCACAACTTGTGAATGTGAGGAATGCCAGGCCTCCACCGTGGTTCGGATCCCACGTTAAACTGTAGGTCCTCCATTTCATCTCACAATCACCCTACCATTACATATTAGCGTAAGTGCGTATAACCCGAACGGGTAGTAAGACGCGGTGCTAATAATAATACTACGAATGCGTACATAACGTACGGGTATTAAAAGGCGGTGATAAAACAAAACAAAATTGGCTTTTTTTTTTAAAAAAAAGGAACGTTTAAAACAAGTTTTATCAATAACTGATACAAACAAAAATATGAAGAAGGTATATTCGAGAAAATGCACCTTTGAAAGTGGCAAGAGAACATAAAATTACCACAATTAAAATAATTTATTTTAGATATAGGTAAACTAAAGTACAGTTGACCATTATATTAACACACGAAATTCACATTCAATAAATATAAAAAATAAATCTAACATGCACGCTATAAATGGTGGACTAAATATGACCACACACTGCACACTTAACTTTTAATAGTATCAGGGTGTTAAACCAAAACCTAAAACAAAAATTAAATTATATTAAGAGAACAATAACAGAAATAGGAGCTCTAAAATGATTTGCGAAAGAACCACAACCGGAATTATAATAGGTATACAGGGTTGTTTTTAATTGGTGTCAAATATTCTAGGAGAGTATTCACATCGACCTAAGTACAGTTTATACTAACATGGACCAAGATACTCTTAAGTTTTAAAGCTATTAAAGGTTTTCCTCAAAGATGGATTTGTCGTGGGGATCCATTGAATGGCCTGCTCGGTTACCTGATTTGAGCCTGATGGATTTTTATCTATGGGGACATTTAAAGTCCATTGTTTATGAAAGGCCTGTTTCTGAGGTTTTAAGAGAGTGTCTTGGCCCTGTCGAGTGCAAGTCTAAAACCTATTTTGTGGGATGGTGGGTGGGAGGGTGAAAGGCGTGGGGTGGCTTCACAACTACTCAAAGTATCCTTCCGCGCCAACAAGAAAAGATGGATCACGGAAACCGCAGATAGCGCTAACTACCGGACAGGTCTTGCGGAGAAATCATACGTTTGTAAATATCAGTTTTCTCGAGAACGAGTGAAAGGTTTATGTTAATATTTTCAGCAAACCTTCTAAGATAATTTATCAATGTTTATTACATGTTACATTCTCTTCTATTCTTGAACAAATCGTTACCGAAAAAAACATTGCAAAACAATAAAAACTCTTGAAGATAACCGTTTGTTCCCACGGCTCTGCATTTCTACGCCAGATGAAAAGGGTCAATCGCCTTAACCAATATCTCTTTCAATTTATATTTCTTTATATTGAAAAATGACACTTGGATACGGGAATCGAACCCGGAACCTTTGGCTTAGTACGTCAATGCTCTAACCACTAACCCCGTTCTCGGGGTAATTGTTCACTCATATTTTAAGGCAGAGTCTATGATGGACGTGTGGATGTGGCTATAACAGTGATTAACAAAAATATAATAGCTTAGCTATTTGATGCATCTTTCAACTTAGCTTAATGTGCAACCAAACAAGTGGCTTAAAATTAAAGTTTTCCAGTAATTAGATTACTAATATTAGTTTAATCACCAAGTATTGGCGCTAAATATATATAATATATTTATATTAATCCTAAAGCATTTTAGGCATATATATACCTCGATGTATATTACTTATATTGTGACAGTTACTTTTTGTTTTATCTTATTTTTGTAATAAAATTACAAATCTGTTAATCAAAATTTTGATTTTTCTTAAAAATCCTCTTTTTTATTATTATAATTAATTAAAAATTTTATAGGCTAATAATATTAATATTTCTAGTAAAATTATTATGTTAAATGTTTAAATTTATACTTGAGGAGCCTTATTAGAATAATCCCCCCTCTCCTTGACAACAACCCTGACAGCTAACCTTAAAGTGAGCTAATATTTTATTAAAATATTATCTCTGTCCTTACTAAAAATTTTAATACTTTTTCAAAAACTTAACTGAGAGATATTTCATACATTGGCATTAAGGTGAACCTATACATAAATATTTAACTATAAAAGAGCAGCTGGGCTCGAACAATTGTCTCCTGGGCATCTAATCAGCCACTATCTCATTAAGGTGGAAAACCGTTTAATAACTTTACTAAAAATTTACATAGAACACATCTGTGGACACGTGGTTTAAAACGTCAGCTTAATATAGTTTGGTTTGTTGGTAATGGGGAGGCTGGGTTTCGAAATCTGGCTGGTGTAATAATGGTGGTTTTTCTTCAATACTTTTCCGCTCTCCCTCCACGTAAATGTAGGTACGTTTCCTATAAAGGTTTACCTTTCTAATTCCTACCCACTCATTCAAATATCCTCAAGGGGTAGTAAAAAAAAACACACACACAAGAGAATTTAAGATAATCACGAGAAATTAAATAATATATTGAATCTTGCTTCAGTTACCACATGGTCTAATGCATCACTTTCATGTTAGACTTGACTGCCGATGACAGAAAGATTGGGGTTTGAATCCCGGTTGGTTCTACTGAGGGTGGTTTTCCATTATGATTTTAAACTCTCCTTTCACGCACATGCAGGTACACTTCTACTAAAATTAATTCTTGCTCATCCCTAGCTCACTAGCGTAATTAATACATATGAGTATAACCATAACAAGTAGTAAGACGTGGTGCTAAATAAATCTTGTATTCTGTATTTTTAAACAAAAAATGTGATGATTTTCCCTAGCTCTTTTACAGATCAAAACATTCGAATGAAAGGTCGAGTTTACAAGATGGCACTAACGAAACTGATTAATTTAAAATCTCAAATGATTATTTGAAAAAGTGTTACCAAACAATTAGATTTATTCTATGAATTCTTGACGAGGTTAGGGTAAGAATAAAATAAAGTTTAGGAAAAGCAATCTAAAGACTAGTTCATTTAATTGCATTGGAAGTTCACTGAATCTCATTTGTATCTCCTGGTTTCAGTATGTAAATTCCACAAATCCCGCCCGACTGGCTTTTCACGTACGGACGTAAGCGACTCTAGAAGCGTATACATTATTATATTTATTGCTTCGATTCAATTAGTGTGTTTATGTTGATTTTTTACTTAAATTATTACAGATTTGAATAATAATTACATCGTTTCATGTGTAGCTTTAATAAAATATCATATACATTAAATACATATCAATAATAGTTTTATTAATATAGATAATACTTCTTAATCTTGGCAGCCTTAATCAATCAAAATAATACTTTATGTTGTTCCAGACTTAAAAAGTTTTATTGTTTTTTGCTATACATGCAGTAGTTATGATATTTTATTGAAAAGTTTAAAAAAAATTACATTTTGATATCTAAAAGGAAAAAGAAGATTACGCAATTTTGGTACGTTAAAAAGAGTTCATGTACTCTTTTAAAGCAGGGGTCGGCAATCTTTTATAGAACCCAATCGACTTTTACATTTATAAAAGGTCCCGCGATAACCTTTCATTTCTTCACTCTACTTTTAATTATAATTTCTATACATCTTGTATTTATTCCTTAAGGCCCTGGGCCCTGTCGAGTGCAAGTCTAAAACCTATTTTGTAGGATGGTGGGGGGTGGGGGATGGTAAAAGGCGTGGCGTGGCGTGGCGTGGCTTCACAACCGACCAAAGTATCCTTCCGCGCCAACAATAACATATGGATCACGGAAAATGTATATGGCGCTAGCTACCGGACAGGTCTTGTGGAAAAATCATACGTTTGGAAATATCAGTTTTCTCGAGAACGAGTGAAAATTTTTATAGGTGACAGAAGATAGTGAAGAGCACCGAGGGTTGAGGGAGAGGATGGAGAATGATGAGTATGCAAACGAGGAAGAGGTGGAGCCTGTTAGTCGGGAGGAGGTAATCAGGAACATTGCTCTGATGGGTAAGAAAAAGGCACCTGGACCGAACGGGATAAAGGTCGAAGGGCTGGAGAAGACGGCTGACTTTATTGCTCCTTTCCTTGCAGGGCTGCTAAACGAATGCCTCGCTCAAGACAGAATCCCAAACATCTGGAAGCAGAGCGAGGTAATCGTGCTAAGCAAGGGGGAGGAAAAAGACCCGCTTATTCCGAAGTCATACAGACCCATCTGCCTGTTGAACACAGCAGGGAAGTTGCAGGAGAAGATATTGCGTGAAAGATTACTGAGACCCAGAACCGTCATGGGCATGCATCAGCAGCAGTATGGCTTCTGAAGAGGCAGGTTGACAGAGGACGCAATCTGCAGAGCAATGAAATTGATTGACTCGGCAACCGGTAAATACATCGTAGAAATATTCGTGGACATCTCAGGCGCTTTTGACAACCTCTGGTGGCCGGCGATGTTTGACAGATCAAGAGAGATTCAGTATCTGGGACAGCTGTATAGGGGTCTTAAGGATTACTGTCGTAACAGTTACTCCACCCTGAGATGTCCAGGAAACAGGGTTCAGAAGCTGCTGACGAAGGGATGTACCCAAGGATCGGTATTTGGCCCGATCTTTTGGGATGTCAACCTGAAACCAGTGTTATACTTGTTGGAGTTGATACCGGATACGCAGGGTGTGGTCGCATTCGCAGACGACCTTCTAATAGTAATAGAAGGGTACTCGAGAAGGAACTTAGAGGAAAAAAGTAACCAGGTACTTGAAGAACTTGACACCTGGTGTAAAAGTGTCAAGTTAAATATGGCACCGGTGAAGACGACCTACATGCTGTTTAAGGGTAGATTGGCCAGAGATCCGACCATAAAGTTAGGTAGTAAATCTATGAAAAGAATTCATACGGTCAGATACCTTTGAGTGACCCTAGATGAGAGAACAGAAACTTCAAGGCGCACATGGAGGAAGTGATGGGGAAAACTTTGTCGGCGATGAATAAAATTATAAGCATGGGACAGAGGCGGTTTTATCTGCCTATGCGGATAATAAGAACATACCATCAGACGATCCTTCTCTCCATTATGAGCTATGTGGCGTACATCTGGGCTCACAGACTAACCAATGTCGTTCCAGCCAAGGTGATTCAAGGTCTACAGAGGAACATCTTACTGAGGCTGACGGGAGCCTACCGGACTGTAGCAACGGATGCACTGAGTGTGGCCCTAGGTGTATGGCTGTTGGACCTCCTTATAAGGAAGAAAGGTGTGGCGTACTGGATGGAAAAGAGAAACTTGGAGAAGGTGAGACTCCTCACCACACCCGATATGACAGCATCTGGAGAGGCGGAAATCTCCCTGTTGGAGGAATGGCAGAGACGCTGGGAGAGAAATGAGACAGGTAGGAGGACTTATCAATTGTTCCCTAATGTGGTTGAGAGACTAGAGAATAAGCACCTCCAGCCATCTCGGGGTCTTGTCCATTTCATCACGGGGAAGGGACCGTACCCGGCATCTCTAAGGAAACTGGGACTAATAGAGTCGGGGAATTGTGAATGTTGTGAGGAGGGAACTCCTGAACATGTGGTGCTCGAGTGTGTATTTACACTAGAAGCAAGAAGGAACTACCAGAGAGATATTCAGGGAAGATCTGTAGGTGAAGTACTGAGGGACTCAATTTATTGGAAATTATTAAACCAGATTGCACTGGAAGCGTCAGATAGAGCAAATACCACTTATATAGAAAGACTCAAAGAGGCACAGAGACGAATAAGACGGGACGTTGACAATGACAATGACGAAGAAGATGACAGCGACATGGAGGGTGAGACTGACACGGACACTGGTGCGGTCTCAGCAGGGAGTGAGTAGAGAAAAAAGGATTGTTAAAGGGGGATAAGCTGTAACAATCCTTGCTGGTATATAAAAAAAAAGTGCTGGGAGGAGCAAGCACGAGCCCTGGGAACTGGGTTCCAGTACGACTGAGTGTCTGGAGGAACACAGGGGATACCCTTGTGATCCTAAGGACAGTTTTCCAGTCGTATGAACAAAAGTTAGTGGAGTAAATATGAGCTCTGAGGGGGTCCCTGCACCGTATGACCCACCACCTTGGAAACAAGAGAGGTGGATTGGGGTTGATGGGCCCTCAGAGTCAAAATGAAGAAAGGCGGCTGCCCTGCAGCCCTCTGGTACCATCGGGGTGATGGATTTCCCAAGCAGGAATGGGAATAGAACAGTTGAGTTAGTTTAGTTTAGCTTAGTTTGGTAGTTAAAATAACTAAATTAGGGACGGGAGGAACTAGGTAGGGGATAGATTAGGAAATTCAACTGCCAAGGGTGGAAGTAAGGGTGAAAACGGTAGTGTGGTGGCTAGAAAGTAGGTGGGGCACCAACTCCAATAGGGCACCTCCCCAGGTGGTGGATATGGGGATGCCCACCTCTGGTGGGCGCTTGGCGGACTTGGGAGTGAAATCCCCGGCATTGTGGAGAGCCCAGCGTGGGAGGGTACCGGGGGCGGACCAAATAGAACTAGGGGTAGTTGAATTTAAATTAAATTAAGAGCCAAAATCTGTGTTGTAATGTTAAAAAGGAAATGCATATTGTAATTGGAAAAGTAAAGTCAAAGTTTTGTGGAAAAACGGCCCGGATTTAAAGTTTGTAAGATACGGGGCCTGTAAACAATGAATAAATAAAAATAAAATTTTCAACACCTCTTCTAAGATAATGTATCACTGTTTATTAGGTGTTACATTTTATTATTTCTTGTCATGCAGTCGGCAGTTTTCTATTGAAAAATGTCAAAATTATTGATATTTAATCACTGTTAAAATTATATAGGAGGTGTGTATATAAAAAGCATAACTTAATAAACATGCTTCTATTCTTGAACAAACCGTTTCCGAAAGTAAAATTGCAAAACAATAAAAAAATCTTGAAGATAATCATCTTTTGCCATGGCTATGCACGCAAAATGAAAAGGGCCAATCGCCTTAAATTCAATGTTTCCTCCAATACTTATATCCCTGCTTTTATATAAAATGCATAAAATAAATATATAACACACCGTGTACCCTGAAAGGTAACAGTCCTACCTTGATGGATTACACCATTACCTTATCTTGCTGTACCATAGTGAAATAAAACAAGGTAACCTTGCCTTTTCATGACGATATATTTTTCTTACGCGATCAATTTAAAATTGCCGCGAGATGAACCGGTCGATCAAGATCGACCTTTTGCCTACACGTTTTTTTAAAGATTAGGCTACAGTTGGTAACAGTAGTTATTAGAATGGTGGATTTTGAACATGACGCTTCCCCCTTTATTTAAAAAAAGGTTATTTTTCCAGATACCATTATTCTCAAGACAAGTATTCAATCATTGTTGAGATTACCGTGCGTGGAAAATTAAAACTAAAACGTATTTAATGAAAGCCATATTCCATTTAATTCTGCCAAACAACTTTTGGCCTTTGATACTAAGGAACAAGACTTTTTTAAATTTAAAAGTGAATTGAGATTGCGATATTATGGGCATATGAAGATAATGGACGACATTAGGATTATCTAAGAAGATGGTAAGTACAGTAAAAGTAGAGAGGAGACCTAGGGGAAGATCAAGAATGAGATTGATCAATACAATAAAAGAAGGGACCGAACGGCAGACGGAAGAAGAGCAGTGATGGCGAGGGCAGAGGAAAGTGGATGGGCCTTATCAACACCCAGCGGAATGGTGGGAGCGGAAAATGACGATGAGTTTTTTTTTTCGGTAGTAAAAACTGTAAAAAATATTGAACATAACTCTTGTTCCCACCACCATAAA
>CABFWB010003968.1:38222-58446 GCA_902151455.1 Timema bartmani
TTTTTTTTTTTTTTGCTACCCGTTTGAACTAATATTCTGTTCGTACCGGAATGGTGAAATAAATGTCTAAAAAAACTTTTATTTTTATGAAGCTAGTGTATTTTAAAATCGCACCATCTTTATTTTTATATTTGGAGACTATATACGTAGATATAATTTAGTTTGATTCATAAGGAAATGCTAGTTAAAATATTTCAGCCATCTTAATGGATTATATAATCATATTTGCCGCTAATGTGTTTGAACAGACATCAAACATATAAATGGTACAAAGGTGCACCGCGCAAACTTTCTTCCGCTTTTATCTTAAAATACAAATTTATTAAAAACTCGTAAGATTTGTGAAGCGAAATAATAGGTCTATACAATGTTGTAGAAACACTACACCAAATATCATAAATGAAATAATATCATTTGTTACTTAATCTATGTCTATAGTATTAAGAACTAGGAACACTTAAAAAAAATTGAGAATTTGTTCACCAAAGATCATAAGAATCAAATTAATTTTCAGTCTTGTATTAAAAAGTATTTATATATATTTGATTATAGCTCAGAAAATATTAGTATTATAAAAATAAGATGTTTATCTTTAGTAGTACTTCAACTATAGTAACCTAAATAGTTACGAATAAATTATCAAAGTTGGAAAATTTTTCTTATGCAAAGTACCCTCAGTCATTTTCATGAGAGGATGAGAGCTGTCATCTTGTTTATAAAAATAAACAGTGTCTAGATAATTTAATCAATATCAATTAGAGCAAATTTCAAGGAAATCGATTTCTATTTTTTTCCCTTCAGTAAACTACCTTTAAATTTAGGGTTGGACATATAATTCCAAAAATCCTACGTGAGGACCTTATGAAAACTCCAGATACCAAGTTTTAGACCAATCGGTAAAATAGTTTCAGCTCTAGCCTGAGGTACAGACAGACAGACAGAATTGCGAAAAGAACTTTTTTTTTTCAGGGGGGTCATGAAACGTCGACGTTTATCAAAATCTTATGTTTCGATTTATTTTTTTACGAATACATTACTTTTTCTCCGAGGTGTTGAGAGAAAGTAAAACTTGACTAATAATCAAGGGAAAAACTAGTTTTTAAAACCACTTTATTTACAAGACTTAGATGTGCTCACTATCGTTACATCTTTGTGTTCTAGACCAATGGTTCCTAAACTGTGGGTCATGATCCAATTTTTTGGTAGGTCATGAAAATTTTTTGAAATAAAATAAATTGTGAGAATTTTCTATTTATTTAAAAATATAAAATCACGATCAAAATGAGAAACTGAAGAAAATAGCAAAAAAAAAACTTATACTAAAAATTATTCCCACCTCAGGTCTATAAAAGTTGTGTCAAGAAAGTTTGTCGTTCTAAAAATTGCATCGTGCTTCTAAAATGTTTTGGAAGAAATGTTTTAGGTCAGGGGTCGGCCACCTTTTGGAGCTCCGTATGGACTTAAAAACTTATAAGGGTTGTCACGATAATCCATAGTTTCTCCACTTACTTTTTTCTTTAGGTCCATACAGCTTAAATTTATCCCTTTGAATAAATCTTTTACAAATACTTACACCCCTACTCTTCTAAAAAAAAAATAGAGTAAATAAAATGTTTATTTTAGTATTAAACTATTGTATCATAACATCACCATCTATGACTGATCAAGAATATTCTAACTATACTCAAATATTATTGAAGGTACTTGATATGTTTGCGAGATAAAAGACTCAAAACCCTTTTAGGTGGCCGCATGGTCTAACGCGCTACTATTGCGGTAGACTAGATTGCCGATGACGGGGAGATCGAGGTTCGAATCTCGGTAGAGTGTACTCAAGGTGGTTTTCCAAAATGGTTTTCCACTCTCTCTCCACCCAAATACGGATACACTTCCTATAAATTTAACCTTCCTCACCCTATCTCATTAGTGTAGTTAGTACATTAGCGTACAACACGAATGGATAGTAGGACGCGGTGCTAAAAAAACAACTAAAAGATCGACTTTTAATGACGATGTAGCTTTCTTACACGATCGAGTGAAATTTGCCGCAAGATCGACAACTTGCCGAAACTTGTTCTAGACGAATGAAAACCACTTTTGTAAGACTTTGGTTCGAGCCCCTGTTTGGCCAAAGTTTATTAGTTATAAAGTGGTGTGGAAGTAGAAGATACATAAATTTGTTTGTTTTGCAGTTAAAATCATACTAGTCGTCCGGGCGATCCACATTGTCTTGCTATTGTGTTATTGATGAGGAATTTGGAGTTTAGAGGAGATGTACTATCATTGGCGTAGGGAGAGAGAGAGAGATAGAGTTAGACAAATAAAGAGTGAGAGCGAGGGTAAAAGAAAGTAGGAGAAAGAGAGTAAAAGAAAGACTAAAAGAAAGAGTAAGAAAGAAAAAGAAATAGTAAGAAGAAAGAGTAACTAAGAAAGAGAGAGAGTAAATAAGGAAAAGAGAGATTAAGTAAGAAAGAGAGAGATTAAGTAAGGAAAAGAGAAATAAAGTAAGAGAGAGAGAGATTAAGTAAGAAAGAGAGAGATTAAGTAAGAAAGAGAGAGATTAAGTAAGAAAAAAAAAGATTAAGTAAGAAAAAGAGAAAGTGTGTGTGACAGGTAAACCATATATTAATAAAACTGCCCGTGCTTGAACCCCGACCCTCCTGTCAATCTATCGCGAAAGTGACGACTTGGTGCATGCGACTACCGAAGCTAGTAGTGATTTTATTCTATTTCTTTGTGTAGAGCTCGCTAAAACTACCGGCCATATTTTTGCGATTCTGTTGAAATTAATCGCCGTAAGATACCTCTAAGGAAAAACACTTTAATAAAACTCCAAGCTGTTTACTCTATAAGATATATATTTACATAGGCAGAAATACTTACTTATTTGAGTAAATAAACTCGGGAAAAGTCCAAATATAAACATTTATTCCTAAATTTTTTGTTGTTTGTCATTTACCCAACAAAACGAACCTTTGTTATGTGACCCCTCACGAATAATAGATTCAAAACTAGGCCTGCGAAGAACAAAATATTGATGCCATGGCTTTGTTTGAGTTTGATAGTAACTTTTCAACTCTTCACAATTTGGGTCAAAGTGAAGACAGTTGAAGGTCCTAACTCCAATATCTTTCCCTCTTACAGGGGTGGAATGTGGGAGGAAGAAGGGGTGGGGGGAAAGGAACGGGGGTCCTGTGTCCTCTGGTTTTGAGTCTATTGATCCCCACTTGTGCCATGTGGGTAGTCTATCCTATAGATCTTGTTTACCAGGGGCTTTCACATCAGTGGCTACCGGATTATTTATACTCTCTTTGATGAAGAAATAACAAATTGCTAACGTAGTGTTTCTGGAAACTATAGCAGATACCATTGAGATTTGAGGCTTATTTATTTTAATTAGCATCTATATTTTTATTTGTGACAATGTAATTGCTACAATCCAGTTTTTATAAGAATAGCCTTTTAAAGAATGCAACATATTTTGCGGCAAACATTGGATAGCATTTTACATAATTTTATAGGAATTTATCATATCTATTTAAAGTGGCAGATTCAAATAACGTGACCTGAAGTATAAATACATTAAGGTAGATACAATTATTTTTTCCAGTTGTCAGATAAAGCCCTTCCTATGAATATAGGATTGTAATTTGTCTAGATAGATATAGAAAAGCTATTTTATTATTATACTACTATAAAGCCACATGGCTGATACTCACTCACTTACTCAATCACTCACTCAATCACTCATACATTAATGTTTACCCACTTCCATATGAGCTAGAAACTTGAAATTTGGCAAACTTATAGCTTCTAGCCTGTAACCGACGGTAAAATTCAAAAAAATTAATTTTTAACCCCCGAAAAAATTCAAAATGGCAGAGTGGTGCGGACCTTTCTTTGGAGGTCACTTGTGGCTAAACGGTAAGACCTATCGAAAAACGGATTGCACCAGCAGCTACGGATTTGGTGAGATGGTGCTAGATTTTTTGATTTTAGGTAAATTTTGCACATTTTCCACATATTTTTTAATTTTATGTCACACTTATGAGACAGCCAGAATCATAAAATTTGGCAGGCATATTGGCTCATCCAATTGCCATAAGCGTGCCAAATTTGATGACTGAGCAAAGCAAGTGCGATTTATAAAATAACAAATCCTTAAATTAGCTGGGTAAAATCGAACCCTGGTCTCTTAGGTCAGAATCAGGGCCTCCAAGCTGAGATGACCCCATGGGTTGTTACCAGGTCAAGCAAGTTTTGTGGTTACTATACTAGGAAGCTGTTCCTTCCCCGTCACTATAAATTTAAACAGCCTCCCCCCCCCCACACACACACAAACACACACGCGCTCTCACGCACACACACAGGCACACAAACACACAAGCGCTCTCACGCACACACACAGGCACACAAACACACACGCGCTCTCACGCACACACACAGGCACACAAACACACACGCGCTCTCACGCACACACACAGGCACATAGACACAGGCAGACACACGCACGCACACACACACACACACACACACACACAAATAAATTATTTGCTATAACGGACAGGTTTGATATTGGATGGGAATGAACAGTTTACTAGTACAGTCCCGTCAAGTGACGTTAGCCCCGGTCACAACCCACGCTAACGGATCCCTTATATCCTGACAAACCCCACATGCGAGGTCATGTGTCTGTTTTACAAGAACCATTAGTTATCTCCAGCACTTCCTGATTTTCTGTGAAGCTGTGGGACTGGAACGGGGTCAAACTCAGCCTAGTGAGGACAAGTAAGGAGCTACTTGAATAAAAAAAACTAGAGGCTCCGGTGTATAAAACTGAGATTAACAGCCGGAGAGGGCTCGTTATGGTGATTTGATGAAACCCTATATCTGCAGAGGTTAGCAGAATCTTCTCAACAAACAGTGGCCGCTTAGTCGGTATGGCTCGTTTACGGGCTGACTCCGTGGGGTTTTAGTTAATCTACATGCCGTTGTCAAATCTACATGCCATTGTCAACAATTATATAAGCTTAAGAATATAGCAAACAAGGTGACCTGGTGGTCTAGGGGTAAGGTGTCAGACTTCTGTGCTGAGGGTCCGGGGTTCAATCCTCGGTCCCAGCACAGATTTATCTGATTGCTAAACCCTTTCTTCAACTCTGACAAGACGTGTATTAATCACAACTTGTGAATGTGTGGAATGCCAGGCCTCCACCGTGGTTCGGATCCCACGTTAAACTGTAGGTCCTCCACTTCATCTCACAATCACCCTACCATTGCACATTAGCGTAAGTGCGTACAACCCAAACGGGTAGTAAGACATGGTGCTAATAATAATAATAATAATAATAATAATAATTAAAATAATTAAAATAGTTAAAATAATAATTATAATAATAATATAAAATAATAAAAAATAATATAAAATAATAATAAAAAATAATATAAAATAATAATAAAAAATAATATAAAATAATAATAATAAAAATTAAAATAATATAAAATTATAATAAAAATTAATATAAAATAATAATATAAAATTATAATATAAAATAATAATATAAAATAATATAATATAATAATAATAACATAGCAAACACCACGGTAGTGATATGCAGGCTGTATACCAGAAAAAATGTCTTCACGCTACAGTTGTAGTGAATTTCACTCTCTTCCTTTTACCCCTCATTCGACATTTTATATATTTAGGTTAATCATCGAAAGAATAGATCTGTCCAAATTCCCATACGTATCAAAACTCTTGTTTAAATTGCTATACTATATAAGGGTGTGAGAAAGTGACGTTTTTAAAATACAAAGCGACGTATCGTGATCGTCTAGAAAAAAAAAATCAAACTCAAGATTTCCACGTTTCATGAACCCCTGAAACAGAAAAAGTGGTTTTTTGTGATGCGGTCTGTAACTCAGCCTAGAGTCGAAACCATTTTACCTACCGGGCAAAAACTTTGTATCAGGGGTTTTTACAAGATTTTTGGAATTAGATATATTACCTTAAAATTAAGGGTAATTTACTTAAAGGCAAAAAAAAACAAACATATATTTTATCAAAATTCGTTCTAACGATTGTCATTAAATTTTTTATCTAGAAACTGTTTAACATTACAAACAAATTGACAGCTCTATTTTTTTTTCCCAAAAATAAGAATTTGAGGGTACTTTAAATGGGCGGAAATTTCGGATTTTTATATCATATCTCCACTACTATTTGAGATACGAAATAATTTCACTTTATCAGCCATTTTGAATTAATAAAGCAGAGAAGACCGAAGCATATATGGAAAACTTATGTATCAAAAAGGTAGTTGTAAGTAATTATTAATTATAGTTGCCTGGATAATTCCAAAGAGATAGAATTTCAAGGACAAGATATTGGATGTGTGTTTTATAAATTGAATCAAGTAAGGAGGAGAGCACAACTTTACTAAAATTATTTGTAAAATATATTTTCTTTGCTTTATACCAGTGACTGTCAGTTAATGATTTTACGATTTGGAGATATTTTTTGCTTTTGAATATTATATATAGGTAGAGATAGGGTAAATTCGCTTTTGCGAAAAACGCGAAAAGAAAAAAAAAGGGTCGAAAATAGGGTATTTATAAGTTTTCTTTGCGTGTCATGGCATTTGAAAGTGTTTAAAGCGATTTTTATTTCGCGAATTAACGCGAAAAACGTGATTTTGAGAGTATTATAGCTAAATTATTCTATTTAGCGAAATAGACGCCAATTCCCTGAAAATGCTGTGCATTTAAATAAAATGCTGAGAATTTCTATAAAACGATGTTTTTCAGCGGAAATAAGTGATTAAAAAATCATTGAGTTTCATTCGTCTGTGTGCTTCAGCTCGGATTTTACTTGCATCCTGTGCCTTCCACAGCCCATCCGGCTAATCGCCACATTCCGTTAGTCGTTGCTTTTATCATAAATCCTTTGTATAGGCCCTAAAAACATTGACGAAAGAGTTTTACCTATTTTGCGACAAAATGCTAAGTTATGCCACAAAACGCTAAATTTCCAATAATTAATGCTAAAAAAACTGAAAATTAATGCTATTTTACCCTATCTCTACATATATGACATACATGGTTGAAAGGATGGTATCTGAAAGCTAGTAGAAGGTCTTTATTGCAAACATTGACTGAAAGTCACTTATAACAACCCATTCGGAAATAATTATTATTTGATTACTAATACTATAGACCCCTATTATTGATAAAATATTTCATCAAACGAGTCTAATACTACTTTCCTAAATTTTACTGAGTAATTAGCATTTTCTTAGTTTTATTATTATTATTATTATTATTATTATTATTAGCACCGCGTCTTACTACCTGTTCGGGTTATACGCACTTAACGCTAATGTGTAAAGGTAGGGTGATTGTGGGATGAAATGGAGGAGCTACAATTTAACGTGGGATCCGAACCACGATGGGGACCTGGAATTTCACACATTCACATGTTGTGATTAATACACGTATTGTCAGAGGTGAAGTAAGGGTTTGTAAATCAGATATATCTGTGCTGGGACCGAGGATTGAGCCCCGAACCCCTAGTGCAGAAGACCGACAACTTTCTAGACCGCCAGGTCATCTCTTGGCTTATTCAAAGAACAAAATATATTAGGTTTTTTGTGTTGGTAGTGGGAATAAGAGATATTATAGTACATGAAATAATTAATTAAAATTATTATTATTATTAGCACCGCGTCTTACTACCCATTCGGGTTATACGCACTTACGCTAATGTGTAATGGTAGGGTGATTATGGGATGAAATGGAGGACCTACAGTTTAACGTGGAATCCGAACCACGGTAGAGGCCTGGAATTCCTCACATTCACAAGTTGTGATTAATACACGTCTTGTCAGAGGTGAAGGAAGGGTTTGGCAATCAGATAAATCTGTGCCGGGACTGAGGATTGAACCCCGGACCCTCTGCACCCCTAAACCACGAGGTAACCCAATTAATTAAAAAGTGTTTATTCACTTTTGTATCTTGTTATGACCGTCCAACAAAATAAAAATCTGTTTTTTTAATTATAAAGAGAGCCATACAAAATATTAATTTCAAAATGAAACGTTTTTATTTTGTAAACAGCGTAAGAACACACCGCCCTTTGATGGTTTGTATGACGTCATAAACCGCCTTTGTTTCTGCTGGTTCGCCATCTTTATTCAAGAAGAGTAGGCCGCATTCTAGAAGCTCTCGTTTTAAAAGCATATTTTTTTAAAGTGAACCACAGGCACCACTTAAAAAAAAGAAAAAAAGAAACATCGTAAGTTCGTGTTTAGATAATGTAAAAAAGGATAATAATTAAAAACAAATTGTTTGTTTGTTGTGAATGTTCTGACTGACAAAAAAAATATCAGCAAATCAACTTAAGGGTTTGCAAATCATATTGTTTGACGAATGGATATATTATGTTTAAGACTTAGATAAAAACTTAAGATTCGCAATATAAAGTGAAAGGCTATAATACACTGAAGAATTAATAAAATGATAAAAATTATTATCGTTATTGATACATTTTTAAACTTATCATGACATATTTATGCTTGTTGAAAGCACAGTTTAACCGGTTTTTTTAACATTAAAGTATATCAATTTCAACCATTTAATAATTTTTTAACATTTTATTAATTTTTCAGTGTAATATATCCTTTCACTTTATATTGCGAGTCTTAAGTTTTTATCTTAGTCTTAACCATAATCATTACTGCTCATTACCTTATTATTATTTAGAATGTTTTCTAAAATGAATGGATATATGGTAACATTTCCTAACTGTCACATACCACATTTCCTATCGTTGATGGCCAATACTTATATACAGAATGTACCGTATCATGTGGGACCCACTTAAGTGGTGGACAAGGAGAAATAAAAAATATATGAAAAATGTGTCCTATTTTAGCAATTGTTTCCGAACTACATACAGCCAAGAGATTCTACTAAACTGTTTGTATAAAAGACCACCACATTTCAGCCGAGCAGTCGAAAATTTCTTGAACGAACGATTTCCTAGTAAAGGTCGTGCGGGTTCTATGGTCTGGCTTGTAGGTTCCCCAGACTTAAAACCATCAATTTTTTATTTGTTTGGACACTTGAGACCAATTATTTACTCAACATCCATTACCAGCATTGACATACTTTGTCAACGTATCTGACAAGCACCTGTCATTTATTAAAGAGGGTGGCATTTTTCAACAAGATGGCTGTGGGCTTTCATTCAAGCCAGAGGTGGACATTTTGAACACTTCTTATAATGTTAAGCAGCTTAACATTAATGTAATACAAACATGATTATAGCTTGGGGAAAACAGTCAAATGAGACACGTGTTAAAATGTAGTTTCTCTTTTTTTCTTTTTTTTTTGTCTCCTGTTCAATGCTGAAGTGGGGCCAACAAAATACGGTACACCCTGTATATTTTCATCACGTCTTATTACCCGTTAGGATTACACGTGGTATGCCAATGGAATAAGCATGTGAAGGATGGAATTTTAAACGAAATTTAGACAAATTTATATGGCACATTTAAATGGGATTCGAACCCCGACAACACTATCACCAGTAATCCAATCAAACACGAAAGAGAGGCTTCAGGCCAGTTCGACCATCGAAGCAGGTGGTTACTAATTTAAAAAAAATAACTAAAGGGAAGAATTGGCCGCATTATCAAAGGCGCTGCTCTCGCAATAGGTTAAGGCGGAGGGATCGGAGTTTGATCCTGGTTGGATGTACTGAGGGTGGGTTTTCCTAAATGGTTTTTTCCACTCTCCTTACGCACTGATACAAGTACTCTTAATTTAAATCCAACCGTCCTAATCCCTAACACATTAGTGTCATTAGTATATAGCCGTATAATCTGAACGGGTAGTAATACGTGGTGATTAAAAAAAGGTAGAGATGATAAAAGTGTAATCTATAGGAAGCGTATCCACATTTGAGTGGAGGGAGAGTGAGATACTATTTATTAATATTAAATAAAAATAAGAACCCTCTGTCGGGATTGGAACCCGATCTTCCTGTCATCAAAACCAGATTAGACAGTGCTGAAGTTTATTCTGGGTACCCGTTGATTTGGGTATGATGTTTATGATTATATTAATAGCGAAATAACCGCCTAGTAGTATACTTTTTTTACTAAAATATTATTTTATTATTAAATTTTTGTAAAAGTTTAACTAAGCTTTTGAGGGAAAATAAAACAGTATTTCTATATTACCATTAATATTCTGGTATTTAACGTATGCTTCATAAACACAAAGATTATCTATACATGACTTACAAACTAACTGAACCTAGACACAAAAGTTTCAATCTTAAATCTAACTCAAGCGTGAAATTCTCAACTCTTAGTACAAGGACAGAACCATAAATAACGGAGTCCATTATTTTAAACCACCCACAACAGGGTTCGAATGTAGGCCTTCAGTTGACCTTTATACTTACCCGGACACAGCGTAAAGGACTTCTAAAAAAAATACTTTGTTTAGCTCCATAAACTCATTGCGAAGTAGCCAATCAATAAACACCACCTCATGACCAGTCTCTTTCTCCCTTCCACCTGAGTGACGTCACAATAACAGCGCAATGTCGATATTCCCGTGACGTCATCTACCCCTACCATTCTGTGGGAAGTCAATAGGGTTCTACGGTGGGATGAATGACTCCAATTCTACCTTTCCTTTCTCCCTGTAGTTTTTTTAAACGAATGATGGAAAAGATAATAATTATGTTTACAATTTTGTGTCGGTTTGTCACTAGAGTAATTTTACAAAATATACTTTTTTATATTTCTCTTCTTCCCTGATACAATTTTGGTATAAAGACATAATAACAACACTAATATTTGATCTCAAACAAGGAGTGGTCCTATCATGAATATAATACAACCAGTATTGTTTTAGACTGTTATACAATTTCATCAAGGAGTCGAACCAGGAACCAAACAGACACAATTTTAATTTCCGTGCTCCAATTCATTGTACCCGTTCAGGGTATCACGATATTTTCACTAATAAGGTAGGTATATTTTAGAGGAAATGTACCAGCACAAGAATAGCGGGAAACCATTTAGTAAAAATAAGCTACAGTCCAATTTTCATAGAAATAATCTTGAGTAACATAAACATATTTTTTGTGGTCAACATTGATAATATTTTACTATTTGATTAGTGTTATTTTATAGGTATTGATAATACATATGAATGAAAAGTTACAGCCAAAGATCACGCGACTTGTCCTATGAATATATGAAAGTAGATCCACGTAGTAGCCTATATAGCTGTCAGATAAGGCTCTTCCTATAAACAATTAGACTATAAGTACCCTCTGATGGGATTGAAATCTTGACTTCTCGTCCCCGGCAAACCAAAACCAATGAAAATATCGTCTCAAACCACGTGCCCATCGATTCGGGCTTAAGATATAAAATTCTAACTAAATATACTAATTATTATTACAACCCTTAATATTATTCGGTGGCCGCATGGTCTAAGGCATACCTTTTGTAATAGACTGGACTGACTGTGACGGGGATATTGCGGCTTTAATACCAACCAGCTCTACCGAGGGTGTTTTTTACTGAATGGTTTTTCCACTCTTCATGAAAATTTGGATACATCTTCTTATCTTCTTAATATATATAATTCTTCTGTACGTGTGTATGTCACTGAACTCCTCCTAAACGGCTGGACCGATTTTGAAACAATTGGACCCGGTAGGTAGCGCTGCAATCGGGTTCTAGGATTTCTTTTATTTTTTAGGGAATTTTTTGGGGGATTTTTTTTTTTAGATTTTTTGCATATTAGAAAATGTAACCTCAAAATTTCACCCCCCAAACCCTACACCCCAACCCCCCAATATTTATAATAATGAATATAAGATTAATAATTGACCGTTAAAACCTTCTGAAATGTTCATGAATAGTTGAACTTTTGAGAATAATTCATAGTTATGTTTGTTTTTCAATACAGCTGATATTTGTGGAGTGGGCGAGATGCCAAAAATGAAAAGATGTTTTATTTTGTATGTTGTCTTAACAAACACTGAATTTGTAATATTTGTGTTACTCACTAATTGAATTTGTAATTGTGATGAACACATAGTATTTGTTATATTATCGAGATCAATTATGTCAGCCAAACGAAAAGCCAACGTTCGGGCAGGACAACGTCTGTCGGGTCCGCTAGTTTATTATAAAATTCAACCTTCATATTCCCTAACACATTAGCGCAATTAGTACGTATGCGTGTAACCCAAACGGGCAGTAAGACGCGGTGATAAAAAAGAAAGAAAGCAACTTATAGCTCTTAAATTAGCTATAGCCCGTTTTTGTAATGTGACCAACGTCTGTCACCAATTGGAATACCTCATGCATTAAGAACAAGGAGTAGTCGAATGCTCCAGAAATTTGAATGCGCGCTTCGCTACATTCTTTTGTTATTATCTCGCATGAGTTTCTCCCAAGTCTAGTTACGACAGTGTCTTTTATGTTTGCGCTTTCTTCTCTTATTTCACTTTCCTTGCTTTGTTCTTGGATTAAGGCGAGGTAATTACAAACAAAGAGAATTATATAAAAAAAGGTTAGAGTGCTTTTATGTTTATCATCACTCTTATTGTATTAAAGAACAAATTTTGTTTCTGTATTTTTGCTCGAATAATAAAAAAAAACTTTATATCATAAAGAGTGATTTATATTTTACAAGCCATAGCTTTATATAACCCGATTCCGTGGTCGAATGGCCTAAGGCGTCACTCTCGTGTTAGACTGGCTAGCTGATTACGGGAAGATCATGGTTCGAATTCAGGTTGGGTCCACTGAGGGTTGTTTTTTCCTAAATGGTTTCCCACGCTCCTTCCTCCCCGAGATTATCTCTAAAATGTATTCTTCTCAACCCTACCCCATTAGAGTAATTATCATATATGCGTATAATCTGATCAAAAATCCAATGTACTCATTTGGGATTCAAATCATGACCTCTCCCCATCAATGAGGCAAAAGTGCACATACAACCATTAAAAATGAAGCATGGAGCTTAATTGTTGAATATCTGTCAAGGATGTCCCGTAATCATGACAGATATTCAATAACTGTATATATCACCATATGAAGGAAATTAAACTCTTTATTTCTACTGGAACAATGTTTTATTGATTTTGGACGAAAATATGTTTTGTTATAAAAACCGCCCAAAATACTTGCCTTTTATCGCGGTACCAACACTCCCTCCTTAAAATTCTCAGCTGCTGATCAGGGTTATTATTATAGTGTTAGAGTTATTACAGGCCCAACTTAATCGGTGGCTACGCGGACTCGATGCCAGGCTCATCCTGTTTAATTTGACGGTGATGGAAAGGTTGAAATCCGAATCCCAGCCGGGTATGCCGAGTGTTTTTCCTAAATAATTTTCCACTCTCTTTATATGCAAATTTAGCTACATTTACTATAAATTATAATTTTTTCCTCTTTAATCGATTATTTTAAATCAAATGATAATACACTACACAAGTCGTTGTAAAATGCAACGGAGAAAAAAACAAATTACAGACCTTCGGAATCATTGATGTGGTCTTTGTTATCATTTGTTTTAAAATTCTTGAAAAATGTATTTATTAAAATATAATAATCAAGTGTTTTATTTACATTTTTTTTAAATAAATCCAAATGAAACATTAAAAGCCAAAAGTTTCTGAGAACTTTTATGGAAATAAAACAATCCGAAGAAAAAGGAGATAGAGAGATATCCTGTGAAAGAGTTTCGGAATGAAAAAGCTTCACTTCGAGAGTGCTTTGTAAATTATCAAGAAAGAAGTATTTTAAATTTCTAGAAAATAAAGTTTTTTTTTACTTCCCTCCCCAGTCTACTCCTTTCTCTCCCCTCAAACCCCTCCCCCCTTACCAATTCCATGCAAGATACGTAGGTTTAAATCCTGTTGCGAGATACCTTGTCGGATTTATGTTCATTTTATGAAAACTGGAAGTGACGCGTGGCTTGGCAGTCAAACGTAATGACGTCATATCCGCACGATTTATTAGCAATCCACCCGGAGGTAGATTGATGTATGACCTATTTAAGGAGCGTCAAGTCACAAACCTGATACTCAACTCAGATAAAGCTGTAAAAACTAAATTGGTAGGCAGAGTATTATATTATATGATTTTTTTTAATTTGCAAAAATGTTTTTTTCCTCTCATTGGTGTACATGTGTGTTAAGGTGTCAGCCTTATTTTGTCTGATTTGTAAGTGACGAGGAAATCAGTTACTTTATAATCTTAACTGGCTGTACAGGGAGTGTATTTTAAAACAAAATTATCTTCTATCCATCTTTCATGCAATTGCGGATACATTTACTACAACTCTATTTTCCTTAACCCCACCCTGTGTAACTTTAGGGATAGTCCAGATTCTGTTCACACACACAAAAAAAAAGCTGTTTCTATAGGTAGGTCTAATTATTTTTTTTTTATTTGCGCACCGATTCTTACAAGCACATCCGGACTGTCCACGTATTTACAGTGATTGGGAGGAGTAAGCTAGAATTGAGAAGAAGTGTACCTGCGTTTTCCTGGAGAAAGAGTGGTAAACCTCTTTATGTGGAATGTAAGGGAACGTGATAGAATCAGATTTTTTTTTGCAATTTTCATAGCAAACATCATTTTTGGCCAAAAATAAACCAAATATTTATCAAGTATCGACGTAAAGTTTAATTTTATACACAAAATTTTATCTCAAAAGTTCTTGTAGATCCATCATGAACATATTAGCATTTGATAAGAGACTTTTTAAATGAAGAGAAAAAAAATTCATCAAATTTTAGGACAAGTTTGATGGATATTCAAGGAGTGTTAAGGTCACCATGTGGAGAGAGTTAAACTCTTTGTTTCTACTGGTGTGATACCTAATTGATGTATTTTGCCCCCCAAAAAATTTATATTTTTTACTATCAGATCTTCAAAAATGTTGCCTTTAACTCGCAATCCCTTACCATCCCACCTTAAAGAGAAGCACTTCAGTACACTTGACCATGATTCAAACCTCGACCTATAAGTCACCAGTAGACCAGACAAGACACGACCGGCATCTTTTTCCACGTACCCATGAGAGACTTGAAGTTAACATTTTCTATCAGAGGTCTTGAGAGACTTGAAGTTAACGTTTTCTATCAGAGGTCTTGAGAGACTTGAAGTTAACATTTTCTATCAGAGGTCTTGAGAGACTTGAAGTTAACATTTTCTATCAGAGGTCTTGAGAGACTTGAAGTTAACATTTTCTATCAGAGGTCTTGAGAGACTTGAAGTTAACGTTTTCTATCAGAGGTCTTGAGAGACTTGAAAGTTTGCTTCCTGGATAACCTTTGGACGACCGACAACGTTAAAAATACCCGGAGCTCCACATAAATATTTTAAATTTGTAGAAGTGCGTTAAGGTCGCTTTTAAAATGCAAAGCGAAATCGAAGTGAAGCTTGAGCCATGAGAAGTAAAGTTGAAACTGAAGACAGAAATATTTTTGTGGTTGTAACATAACACTGACCACCTGTGTGTTCCAGTGGCCAGAGGTCCCGGGTTCGATCCCCAGGACATCTGGACTTTCTGTGAAACAGTGTGGGTTTGAAACGGGGTCAACTCAGCCTTTTGAGGACAAATGTGGAGCTACTTGAATGAATAAGTAACTGCTATGGTCTAGAAAACTGAGATTAATTCCCGGAGAGTTCGTTGTTCCGGGTACATAACACTCTCTATGCGTGGTAGTTGGCCCCATATTCACCATCATATGGTGGACGTTCTGTCGGTATGGCTATATTGCGGGCGGATGACATGGAGGAACATAACATTAGTTTTAAATTTTAAACTATCCATTAATTAAGAGCTAAGAGAGAGGCTTAGAGAAAATAACAAAGCACATGATATCATTTTATGTTGATATGTATTCATTTATTCATACTTACTTTATGGATTTCATTTAATCACTTGTCCTTGTTAAAATATTGTTTGGTATCTTTTATAAAATGACTATACAGGATGGGGCATAAAGTGATGACACATTTAATAACTCTATAACTTTACTATTTGGAATAATAAATGCTTCAAATTAAGCTTAAAATAACGACAAAAGATTGACAGTATGTAGAGAATTGTAAAAATTTTTTTTTGTTATTTTAAGTTTAATCGAAGCAATTAGAAGTTAAAATGGTAAAGATACAGTGTTATTAAATGTCAACACTTACTGCCTCACCTTTTATGTTGAGGCAATTGGCCCTTTTCATTTAGCGTGGAAATGTAAAGCCATGGGAACAAAGGGTTATCTTCAAGAATTTTGATTGTTTTGCAATTTTCTTTTCGGAAACGATTTGTTCATGTAAGTTATACTTTTTGTGTACACACCTCCTCTATAATTTTAAAAGTGATCAAATATTAATAACTTTGACATTTTTAACTAGAAAACTGCCGGCTGCATAACAAATAATAAGAAAATATAACACCTAATAAACATTGATAGTTTATCTTAGAGGAGCTGTTGAAAATATTACTATAAAAATTTCACTCGTTTTAGAGAAAACTGATATTTCCAAACGTATGATTTTTCCACAAGACCTGTCCGGTAGCTAGCGCCATCTACGGTTTCCGTGATCCATCTGTTTTTGTTGGCGCGGAAGGATACTTTGAACAGTTATAAAGCCACGCCACGTCTTTCACCCCCCCCCCTCCCGCCCACCATCCAACAAAATAGGTTTTAGACTTACACTCGACAGGGCCAAGGGCCTTAAAATATATAATATTTATCAAGATATTTCAAATCTTTTCATCAAACATTGAAGTTTTCTTCTATCTAAATGTTTCGAAGATGCGAAGGTTATTGGGGGCTTTGACTTTGACATTTCTATGCTTCGCACACTCGTATACGCTTGTGACAATTCAAATTTGATGGATAACAGATGTCGAATTTTACTTTAGAGGCGTGTCACTTTGATACACTCAAGAAAAGGTACACAAAGGGTGCAATAAAAAGAGTCAGTCTTGTGACGACTTGCCCCGGTGAATGTCAAAGTGCATACAAAATGAAGGACAAAGTGTTAACACTGCTCCCACTCGCAAGCCTGCTTCTGTTGAAAGAATACCGACCAAGTCAACGGTTCAGTACTTTAAATCAGTGTGATCCAACTGGCAGCCCACGGGCCAAATGTGGCCTTCACAGTACGCTGGAAGATAATGAAAGGGAAAATCTCAGTGGTGGATGAGAAATAGCTAATGATTCAAATTAAAATATACATTTAAAAAGGAAAAAAAATTGCATTTTACTATGCATTTATTTGATTAATTAAATATGTATAAATACATATTGATAATCGTAGGTTGTTTTGTGAAAGTGTGTGAGCATGTATATTTCCTATTAAATTTTTAGGAGATTAATACACTTTTTAGCAGTAAAATTTGCAAGATTATTCCAACCAAAAATACAATTTATATATAAGTATTGAAAGTAATTGTTTACTAAATTTTGTTTTTAGGCCTATATTAAGTTGATGGGATTAATTTAATATAGATTAAGCCCATGGTGCAAAATGGGTATCAGATTTGGCCTTTGGGATGAAAAACTTTGGAGCACCCTAGTTTAAGTTATTGGAAAAAGCTTATGAGCATATTTAAAAAAAATATTTGCGCTATTTAACTTACATTTTACTAACCGACTGATTATAAGGACACGACTTGTAAACTAAATTAAATCTAAAAAATAAACAACACCCAGTATCCTGGTCGTTTATTCATCACTGTTGTAGGGGGAAACACAAATTTCCCTAATGATACATATTTTACCATGCTGGTTATCGAACCTGTGAAACTTAGATCAGTAGACAGAGACGCCACCAACTGAGCTGAATTGTTGGACCTAACAGCAGCATTACGATTGGCAAAATTCCTATTTACAAAATATGCAGCGATTCTTTTCGATAGGGATTTCCGTTCAATCCAACCAATTTGTGTCATTTAAAAAAAATGAAACCTTATACGCTAAGTATGTGCTCAAAAATTCAAAATTTAAAAACTATTTGAAGGGGAAGCCATAATTTCACAAAACTACGATTTATTTTGACAGTAATTTTTCTAGTTTTACAAAACCGACTTTAATTTTCTTTCTTTTTAAGTGAAACCGTTTATTTCTAGGATCAGCATAGCAAGAAACTACAAATCCACTAGCGAGGCTGCACAATATTATATAGTTTACGATTGGTGGTGAATATATTGTCGTTAATAATTCAATGTTCATGATGTCATAAAAAATAAGTGGTTGAGCGATCTAAAAGAAGTTCTGAGATTTATATCTGTACAAAAAAAAACACAAAATGGCTGAACTTACGCTGGTATTTACTGCAAACCATGTAACTTGGACAAGAAATATTGATGAATTAGGCGTAGATTCACATAGGTATGACTTAAAATCATTTTAAATGGTTATTGCTTATGATTTATGAATGTAAACAAATATAAATAAATGGAACGCGTGAAACACGCAGACTTTCTGTTTCCTTAATTCAAAATGGAAAGATTTACTTAAAACTCGTAAGATACGTAAGACAAAATAATATTCATAGTTGCAGAAACACAATATTGTATAAAAGAGTATCGCATTCCACTAAATACCATAAATGCAATAATAAACACTATTATAAGAATATTAAGAAAATAGGAACGTCTAGGTTCACCAAAGAGAATAAAAACCAACCATCCATTTCCCAGACCTCTTTTAAAAAATATATTTCCTTATAGATAGGAGAATGTTTGTCTTAGAAAAATTAAATTTCAATTTCAATTTCAATTTAAAATACAAATTTATTTTTATTACTCCTATATATTTACATTATTATTATTATTATTATTATTATTATTATTATTATTAGCATCGCGTCTTACTACCCGTTCGGGTTGTACGCACTTACGCTAATGTGCAATGGTAGGGTGATTGTGAGATGAAATGGAGGACCTACAGTTTAACGTGAGATCCGAACCACGGTGGAGGCCTGGCACTCCTCACATTCACAAGTTGTGATTAATACACGTCTTGTCAGAGGTGAAGGAAGGGTTTGGCAATCATATAAATCTGTGCCGGGACCGAGGATTGAACCTCGAACCCGCAGCACAGAAGTCATACACCTTACCCCTAGACCACCAGATATATATTTACAATCAAAGTTATTTAGTATCTCAAAAGTTTCGAAGATATTATGAAAATTGTATGTAAGGTACACAACAAATCATTTTTCCGGGAAAGGTTGATATGTATTTTTTTTTATCGCCACGTCTTACTACCCGTTTGAGTTATACGCTTATGTACTAATTTCTCTAATGGTTTAAGGAATTAGGAAGGTTATATTATATCAGCTGTACCCCCATTTGTGATGACAGTGAGCGGAAAACCATTTTGAAAAATAAACCTTCAGTAAATCCGACCAAAATTTGAACCTAGATCTCTCCGTTATTGGCAGTCTAGTCTACTGCTAGAATAGCGCGTTATACCACGCGGCCACCGAATCGGTTATCTGTAGTTTTGTTTGTAATCTTAAATAATGCCGAGCTATGAATGTTGGTCAAAATTGTTGGCGCCAATTTTGAGAAAATAGTTTTTTAAATCTTTTTATACTCAAGTAAGGTACCCTTAATTTTAGGGTCGGATATGTAATTCCAAAAACCCCTCTGTAGGACCTTATGAAAACCCCTAGATACCAAGTTCTAGACCGATCGTTAAAACGTTTTAGGCTCTAGGCCAAGATACAGACACACACACACACACACACACAGAGGCGACATCACTGTGGATTTGGTGGGACAAGCCTTTGACTCCGAGACAGACAACTCCTACTCTTTAAGGGATGTCTGAAGTATATTAATTATTAGAGTAGTAACAAATATGCTGCAGTAAATGTTCCGATATAGATTAGATAGAGAAGCTTCTTTGACATTGTGAATGTATATTCAAATAAATTTCTCCATCCAAATTACAAATTTTGGTCCTAAATAATAAAATAAATTATAACATAATTTTTATAAAATTATAAAATAAAATACGGCCGGAAATGGTGTCAGTACATTTTTTACCGAGTCAGACTTCATAGCCCTGGCCTTCATGGCCTAAAAAAACTACACACCGGGGTCGAGAAATTATTGTAAATATTTTCCTGTTCTCAACTGCTAGTTTTTTTTT
>CABFWB010003969.1:0-16348 GCA_902151455.1 Timema bartmani
CTGGCGGCCATGTTTTGTTTGGCACAACGCTGCCATGCCATACATCTGTGGGGAGAGACACTGATATTATAGAGACACAGCCTGGCGGCCATGTTTTGTTTGGCACAACGCTGCCATGCCATACATCTGTGGGGAGAGAGAGACACTGATATTATAGACACACAGACTGGCGGCCATGTTTTGTTTGGCACAATTTTTCAAGATATATCCCTCTGTGTGCGCGTTCTACGCGTCTTACTACACGTCCAGGTTATCTGTATAGTTACAATAACAAAATAGGTCTTAGGAAGGTAGAATTCTGATCAAATGTACTATCATTTGTGTGGCGTGAAAAATTGAGAAGCACATTTAGAGGGAAAAAAATATCTCGTTGCAACCGACCGGGCTTCAAACCCCAATTTGACCCAAAATAAATCAGATTATAATACCTTCATCACGCCCCTTTGGCGCTAGATAAGAAAACACCTGACATAAAATGATAGGGGGTGCTTTATCCCTCTCCTCCCCTTCCCAGTCCGGTGGTTAGATAGGGCGAGGGGCCTTACCGTGACTAGAACATCCATGGCTTTGCTCTTCAGCTCGAAAGTTCCTTGCGCTGGGATCTCCTTCAACTGAACAAAGTCACCCTGAAAGAGAGAGAGAGATATATAACGACATTGGAATAGTTCTCCGACAAGAATCAAACAAAAAAAAAAACAAAACTGTGTTCGTTCGACATCTCATTAAAACCATTCTAACGTTTAGAATACATCTTGTTTATGATAAAACTCGTCAGTCATTTGTTGGTGAAGATATTGCCATCTTTTGTGGATAGGGTGTGCCATGTGGTAAGCAAAACGAGCCCTCCGGCCGTGAATCTCAGTTTTCTAGACCGTAGCCATGATTTTTCCATTCAAGTACGCATTTGTCCTCAAAGAGCTGTCTTGTTTATGATAAAATATAATAAATTATTGTTTTCTGAGGATTTGTTTTAATTAAATAATTTGTATTCTGAATTATATAAATTTTAAAAGGTAAGCCTACTTCAAATACAATTGTTTACGCAATGTTGATTGAAATTTAAATACAAAACAAACATTTCAAAAATGCAATAGAATAGGCCTATTATTTAAACGGGACGAAAAAAAAAAGAAGTGAAGTCGAATAAAATAAATTATTTACAGAAATAGATGACATACCTGTTAATTATACACGATAGAAATACAAACTAGAGTTAATTTCGCTAGTTAATATTGAAGAGTTTAATTTGATTGGTATGGCAGGAAAATTTTTCCCGGAAATAGATTCACAAAACTTCGTGCAAAACGCGCTTTACAAAAAGTATGTAATATTTCCCCACCCCCCTTTACTGGAAACGTAAAATAATATTATTTAATATATTTTGAATTATGGACTTAATACTAAGGAAATGTCCTATCTTTATAGTTCAAGGCGAATAGGCAGGAAATTGTGTGGTTCAATATTCAATTAGGGACAAGATATTAAAAAATGGGCCACTAGGAAACTTGATTGATAGTCAAATTTAAAACTTTTAAGAAATAAATTTGGAATCAAATTCTTAAAGCCATTTTTCTAAAAAAAAAAAGTTTAGTGTCGCGTATCCGTTCGATTATACGCTTATTTACTCAATTACACTAATAGTTTAAGTAAGGTTATATTTAGAGAAATTGTACCTGCATTTACGTGGATGGAGAGTGGGAAACCATTTTGGAAAACCACCCCCAGTAGACCCGACCAAGATTCGAATCTTGATCTCCCGGTCATCGGCAGTCTAGTCTACTGCGAGAGTAGCGCGTTAGACCATGCGGCCACCGAAGCGGGTTTCGAAATAGTTATAAAACCGTGTTTTAATGATAATAGGTTTGATAAACATTAAACTAATATTTTGACTGTCTCAACAGCACATTTTAAGATAAGTGAGAATTGTTTTTAGTGGTTTTAAAATTTCATTACAGAAATTTACATAAGAAATACAACAGTGCGAGGTTATTTCCCTTCTAATAGGTGGGACCCTTAATTAAATATTTGAGAGGACGAAATAAAATAATACGTCCGCAGGAGTCGTCGTCTCAATTTACGACCATGGTTAAATTATACACGGCATTCTTTTGTTTCATCACAAAAAGAAATGAAGATGAAGGAACAGTGATTAAATTAAACCGAGATTTATTTCCTACTTAAAGCGAGGAAGTCTTAGGTAAAAAAGAAACTTAGAGTTTCGTTCATAAAGCGGAGCTCAGACATCCATTGTTATTTTCCATCGTATTTAATTTAAACTCTTTGTGGCTATAATCTAGATGGCAAAGGTTTTAAATAAATTAGTGACAGAAGGATAATAAAACCGAAGTAAGCGGTTTAGTTCGGCAGAAAAGAATTAGTGGACGGGCTTTCGCAAATTTTGCAAGCCCAAGACAGAATAATGGGAAAATATTATTGTGAATAGCTCTTCCTAAGAAATAAGTCACCCTGGAGATAGTTCTTTATTATTATCATCATCATCATCATCATCACTGCGTCTTACTACCTGTTCGGGTTGTACGCACTTACGCTAATGTGTAATGGTAGGGTGATTGTGAGATGAAATGGAGGACCTACAATTTAACGTGGGATCCGAACCACGGTGGAGGCCTGGCATTCCTCACATTCACAAGTTGTGATTAATACACGTCTTGTCAGAGGTGAAGGAAGGGTTTGGCAATCAGATAAATCTGTGCCGGGACCGAGGATTGAACCCCGGACCCACAGCACAGAAGTCTGACACCTTTAGACCATTTATTAGTAAGTTTTTTTCAACAAATGATGTAAACATTGAGGTTAATTATTTTTACCACAGCGTATTACTACCTGTTCAGGTTATAAGCATATGAACTAATAACTTTGATGTGCTAAGGATGAGGAAGGTAGAATTTAAAGGAACTGTACCCACATTTGCGTGGAAGGAGAGTGAAAACAGTATAATAAAAAACCACCCTCACTAGAACCTACCGAGCCAACTCCGACCTTGTCTGCTATAAAAATGTAAAAATACGGACCTTAACTCGAGCTTACCCCTCATCCCCCCCTTAAGGTTCTCGCATGATGACCTAAACGGTTCTTGAAGCCGACCTCTCGGTGATCTAGGGGGAAGTACTCGCCTTAGAATCCGATATTCATAGGTTCAAACCCAGCAGGGGTCAACGGATTTTCGCTGAGCGATCAAAATCCGTTGCACAACTTCCTTCTGAGGGGAAGTCCCATATCAATTTGTGGCGTGTAAATGAACATATGAAAACACCTTTCCTGACTAAATTGGTTGGCCCTTTCGCCCTCGCTCATAGAAATTCTCGTGTGCTTGTATAATCAGTCTGTTCGGAACGTAGATAAATAAACAATTATTGATTATTAGTCGAGGATGTCCTGTAATTTGATGATAACATTAAAAAAAAAAGTCCTGTTCAAAGTCCGCTATGTTCATGGAAGATATTCAACAACTGTTGATATCATCGCGTGTAGAAAATTAAACTCTAGGTTTCTACTGGAGCAATATTAGATTTATTTCGACTGAAAATATTGTTTGCTATGAAAATGGCAAAAACACTGGCCTTTTCTTTTGCCGCCTTTGATCCCAACTTTACCTAAGGTTTCCCCTGGAAGGCAGGCCACCCCAGTTGCGGTGATAGATACGCTGGATAAAGACACAGGATGCGTGTTACAGATCATCCTAGACATTGGGAGGGAGGGTCGCAGGTTGTGTTACACGCCAGGGTCTAACGTGCTACTCTCGCAGTAGAATAGACTGCTGATCACGGGGAGATCGAGGTTCGAATCTTGGTCGGGTGTACTGATGGTGGTGTTTTCCTAAATGGTTTTCCACTCTCCCTCCCAGCAAATACAAGTACGCTTGCTCTAAATATAGCCTTCCTAATCCCTAAAACCATTAGCGTTTTTATATATATAACTTATATAGCAGCTAGCTTCAGTATATATATATATATACATGTATATTTATATAGCTAGCTTCAGTATATATATACATGTATATATATAGCTAGCTTCAGTATATATATACATGTATATATATAGCTAGCTTCAGTATATATATACATGTATATATATAGCTAGCTTCAGTATATATATACATGTATATATATAGCTAGCTTCAGTATATATATACATGTATATATATAGCTAGCTTCAGNTATATATATATATATATATTGAAGTCCTCCCGTCTCATGGGAAGCTCGGAGAATCCCGAGTAACGAATGTTTTGTCATTTCACAAATTCCTCTTAGTGTGATTTATGACTAATGTTCGGTATTCTCTGAGCTACAAACATTTCCCCGAAGGTTGTCGGTAACATATCACCCATCAAAGGGAACCAACTTCCGTCTCCTCGCCAACAATATCCACCGCTCACGCAGATAGGTCCCTAGAGACCAGTGTAGTCTGTTGTAGACTCACGTTGTATCTCGCCCTGGTGTCCACCAACACGTTCCTCGTGAGGCTCGCTGTGCTACCCGAGCTCTTGAGCTGAGCGTGGGACCTCAGGGACCCCACTGAACCTTTCAGTAGGTCCGGCTTGTCGACCTCGGGTCCCCCGAACTCCTGCAGCTGCTGCAACCAGCAACACAGCATCGCCTCTATACCCTCGTCCACCTGCGGACACAAGAGATGTCCCTGCCGACACTTGCTGGGCGACAGACATGAGACGAGATGTGCTTGACATGTAGCAACTGTTTCCAGCCTGTGGCCGAGTCACTTTAGTAAAATGCACCCATATTCACCTCCCCTCATTTCAGTCTTCCTACTTCCATATTTCTCCTGTCACATGCACACTTTCTGTTATCTGCCCCCTTTCACCTGTTTCTTCTCGCTTGCAGTCTTTTTACTAAACACTTCATCTTCATTATTTTCTTTGGTATCTTCCCCTTTTTCATCCTCATTACATGTTCATACCATCTCAGTCTTGCTTCCTCTACTATCTCATGTACTCCAACATCCTCATTACATGCCCATACCATCTCAGTCTTGCTTCCTCTACTATCTCATGTACTCCAACATCCTCATTACATGCCCATACCATCTCAGTCTTGCTTCCTCTACTATCTCATGTACTCCAACATCCTCATTACATGCCCATACCATCTCAGTCTTGCTTCCTCTACTATCTCATGTACTCCAACATCCTCATTACATGCCCATACCATCTCAGTCTTGCTTCCTCTACTATCTCATGTACTCCAACATCCTCATTACATGCCCATACCATCTCAGTCTTGCTTCCTCTACTATCTCATGTACTCCAACATCCTCATTACATGCCCATACCATCTCAGTCTTGCTTCCTCTACTATCTCATGTACTCCAACATCCTCATTACATGCCCATACCATCTCAGTCTTGCTTCCTCTACTATCTCATGTACTCCAACATCCTCATTACATGCCCATACCATCTCAGTCTTGCTTCCTCTACTATCTCATGTACTCCAACATCCTCATTACATGCCCATACCATCTCAGTCTTGCTTCCTCTACTATCTCATGTACTCCAACATCCTCATTACATGCCCATACCATCTCAGTCTTGCTTCCTCTACTATCTCATGTACTCCAACATCCTCATTACATGCCCATACCATCTCAGTCTTGCTTCCTCTACTATCTCATGTACTCCAACATCCTCATTACATGCCCATACCATCTCAGTCTTGCTTCCTCTACTATCTCATGTACTCCAACATCCTCATTACATGCCCATACCATCTCAGTCTTGCTTCCTCTACTATCTCATGTACTCCAACATCCTCATTACATGCCCATACCATCTCAGTCTTGCTTCCTCTACTATCTCATGTACTCCAACATCCTCATTACATGCCCATACCATCTCAGTCTTGGTTCCTCTACTATCTCATGTACTCCAACATCCTCATTACATGCCCATACCATCCCAGCGTCGCCTCCAAGGACGGAGACTCACCCTTAGACTGTCGGCGACCTGAGGGAACACAAAGTCTGAGGGTGTAAGGAGGATCTTGTAAGGACCCTTCGACATTCTCTTCTTCAACAGCTGCTTCCTGGAATGACACAACAGACAGTTCAATAAACACAGGGGAATGTTACTTGATTCACTTTCACGTGTTCATACGTCAAGCTATGTGCTCTGCAAACTGTCACTTTTGATCAATATTATCAATACCTATACCTATAAGAACCAGCTTCAGTGGCCGCGTGGTCTAAGGCGTTACTCCTGCAGTAGACTAGACTGCCGATGACGGGAAGGGCATGGTTCGAATCTCGGTCGGGTGTACTGAGGTTCTTTTCCCCAAAATGTTTTTCCTGTCTCCCTACACGCAAATAACGATACAGTTCCTAATATTATGACCTTCCTAGTTCCTAAGACTATTAACGTTATTAGTACATAGGCGTAAACCCCAAACGGTTAGTAAGACGCGGTGCTAATAAAACATATAAATTAATAAAAATAAAGGCACATGTTATTAATGTTGATCCAATATATATATATATATATATATTTGTATTTTCTAAAAGGCTGTTCCTATAAAAATTGGACTGTCTAATATTAAAGAGTCTTTGAAGAATTAATTGAGGTTATTTATAACAAATTGTTTAGTTAGTCTAGGATTCATCCATGAACCCCGTAACAATTTTTTCTGATCTTTTTTTATTTATCTCTTCTTTCCACACTAAGTGTAGATTTAACCTGACCCCTCCTCCCCCTCCAACACGTGCTACCGATGAAAACATGAACAATTTTACTATTTAAAAAATATTAGAATTTAATTATAATATCTGTGTTACGTAACACTGTTATTTAGCCACCCTCCTCCTATGTAACACCATGTAGACATTAGAGCCCGCCCTTCTTTTCTCTCAACAGCATCACGTGGTCTATGGAGAGCCTCCTACCTGGCTTGAAATATTAGGAGGATCTTTTTAAATATAGTAAATTTATTATACATATAAATTTAAGCAAGTCTTGGATTCATAAACATGTTTAATGTAGCTACGGGCTCTTAAGACGTCTGGTTCTAGCTGTATTACCTACCTAAGTTAGGTGTTATCTATGGGGTGATACGGGTTCTTAAGACGTCTTGTTCTAGCTGTGTTACCTACCTAAGTTAGGTGTTATCTGTGGAGTGAGACGGGCTCTTAAGACGTCTTGTTCTAGCTGTATTACCTACCTAAGTTAGGTGTTATCTGTGGAGTGAGACGGGCTCTTAAGACGTCTGGTTCTAGCTGTATTACCTACCTAAGTTAGGTGTTATCTGTGGGGTGAGACGGGCTCTTAAGACGTCTGGTTCTAGCTGTATTACCTACCTAAGTTAGGTGTTATCTGTGGGGTGAGACGGGCTCTTAAGACGTCTGGTTCTAGCTGTATTACCTACCTAAGTTAGGTGTTATCTGTGGGGTGAGACGGGCTCTTAAGACGTCTGGTTCTAGCTGTATTACCTACCTAAGTTAGGTGTTATCTGTGGGGTGAGACGGGCTCTTAAGACGTCTGGTTCTAGCTGTATTACCTACCTAAGTTAGGTGTTATCTGTGGGGTGAGACGGGCTCTTAAGACGTCTGGTTCTAGCTGTATTACCTACCTAAGTTAGGTGTTATCTGTGGGGTGAGACGGGCTCTTAAGACGTCTGGTTCTAGCTGTATTACCTACCTAAGTTAGGTGTTATCTGTGGGGTGAGACGGGCTCTTAAGACGTCTGGTTCTAGCTGTATTACCTACCTAAGTTAGGTGTTATCTGTGGGGTGAGACGGGCTCTTAAGACGTCTGGTTCTAGCTGTATTACCTACCTAAGTTAGGTGTTATCTGTGGGGTGAGACGGGCTCTTAAGACGTCTGGTTCTAGCTGTATTACCTACCTAAGTTAGGTGTTATCTGTGGGGTGAGACGGGCTCTTAAGACGTCTGGTTCTAGCTGTATTACCTACCAAAGTTAGGTGTTATCTGTGGGGTGAGACGGGCTCTTAAGAAATTTTCAAGACTGTAAAGGGCTTAATAATATAATTATGTACTTTTATTTGTATGTTTGATTAATTATTTTGTGTATTTAATTAATTGATATATTTTAATAAATTATTTGTATATTTTAAATTTACTTAATAGCCTAGATTACGAATTTTAACTAAGGGTTTGTAAATGAATCAGTGTTATCTTGGTGTGTTGAATTTTATTTGTAATAAATTGTTAGTTTGATTTTGACTTTATTGATTCTAAATATTTCAGTATTTTTTTAAAATAAAAACAATATTTAATAGTATGGATATGGAAGCGACCACTTATTTATAATGTGAGTCAATAAAAAGTCTGATGATGTATTTTTTTAATTGACGTATTTCTCTGAAAGTGCCCTGCAGTATAGCTTGTTGCTTTCGTCTCATTTCAGGGGCATGTTTTAGATAATTTAACGAGACCCGCAGGTTTAAACGCTTAACCTGCGTCTGGCGTCGTAAGTAGTTCTTTTTATCAACGAAAATAAAATAAGCTGTCTTTAAGGAACTGCGTGGAAATTGCAAAAAAATAAATAAAAAAATCTCCGAGTTATTTATGGGGTAAAATCCGGGGATAGTTTTTAATTAATTCCGAATCTCAGAAAATTTAGTTTCAAATTTAATAATTAAAAATATATATATAGTCTTATTATTAATAAATTAATCCAATGTGTTAGGGAACAGGAAAGTTACATTTTAAAGAAAGTGCACCCACATTTTCGTAAAGGGAGAGAGTAGAAAACCATTTAGGAATTAAACCTTCAGTACACACGACCGGAATTCGAACCCCAATCTTATGGTCATCTGACAGTCCAGTATAACACGAGAATGATGCTTATAGACCATTTTACCACCGAAGCGGGTAGTTTTGAAGTTAACGCATTCATTATTTTTTAAGAATAGTTCCAGACAAGCAGCGATACTTTTTTTTTTAATTTGCTAGTATATATTGTTTTTATGACTAAAGACATAACTTCCCCGCGCATACAATGACAGAAATTACGGCGATAACTATTTTATGAATCATTTCACAAATTGAGGATTAAATATTAGCAGCTTATATTGCGTTGATGAGAAGAACAAAAATACATTTTTATTAAATCTCATTTTTTATCTGTCATAATATCACCTACAAATATGGGACATTTCTCCGCTTCCGAAAATTGAATATTTCCCAGCTATACAGCGCTATAACCCTGCGCTGTTACGCAACAGGCAATAACAAGTTTACTACAAGAGGGAATGTTAATAACTTGTACCTGCCGTAGAGAAACCCATCACTCCAGGTATAATAATAAACCCTATACTTTTGATTTAGTTCAACATGAACACTTTTTTTTTTTTTTTAGTTTAGTTGTAAAGCTTCATTTAATTGTCAATTTTGGTTTTATGTAAGAACCTCGCCATTAAAGCTGTGTTATTATTCCTTCACAAACTTCATAAATATTAATAATGTTACCGAATACGTCCGACAATTTTACTCAGTCGGTAGAGTGTTTGTATACCGAGCTAAGGGTCCTGGATTCGATGCCTGGTATGGCTGAAAAATGTATAATTAGTTAGATGTAGGTTTCACAGTGATGAATTAACGTCCGGGGGGCTGGGTGTTGTGTCTGTTCTAGAATTAAGTAGTTTATATGTCGAGTGCTGATATAATCAGTTGGTTCAGAAATTGTACAGTTAAACATACATGTATACATACATATACAAACACACACATACACACTTACATGCTCTTTTATTCTTAAAACTCTTAATGTTTCTCTTTTTTCACATATTAGTCCACAACATTTAGCCACGTCTTAAATGGCCTACCCCTTCCTCATGATCCACACACTCTACCTTCATATATTTACTTCACACTCCACACTCATCCTCTCAACATTCCCAAATCAACGTAAGACGCTTCTTTCGCATCGACCTTTTGGATTCCCTCCAGCTCCCATTCATGACTGACTCTGTCCATACAAGTTTTTCCACACACATTTTTTAGATATCTCATTACAACCGCATTCATCTTGATGTACACAGTTAAATACCTCTAATAATTGTATATGCAATGATATTGATTACGTCACATTGTCATGTGTGTAGAATACTGGCTACAGCAGACGTGTTAAACTTGTTTGGTTAGAGTGGACGGAATTTTCAAACAAATATACAATATCACCAGTTTCAGTCAAAATATCTGCAGCTTAAGTCTAAGGCGAGGGTGGGCAACTAATCGATCGTGACCGACCAGTCGATCTTACAGAAATTTTCAGTTGATCTCGTAAAAAACTACAGCGTCATTAAAAGTCAATATTTGAGTCTTCAAAGCTCGCAAATATTCAAATAATATCCTAGTGTGACCAAAATAACCTTGATCGGTCATAACCAGTAACGTTATATGAAATTTAAATACAGTGTGACTTCCATATATCAAACTTCCGTATATTGAACTTCTCTATGTGTCGAAGTTTTGGTGAATCCTCGTGACATTACATAGAAAAACTGTCTGTCGAATTTTTGTGAAGACGAATCAAGATTTTCCCCCCGGTAATGACGATGGTATGAGAAAAACAAGGGATAAAAAGTAGACTGGCGAAGTCGCAAGAGGAAGAAGGGAATGTTTGGTCAAGGTCATTGCGACCCCGACTGGTCTCCTAGCAGGGTGGTGTCGTCTCCACCCTCCTCTCACCCCTCTCCTCAAGTAGTCTCCCTCCTCTATAAATCAGGTTCACTTTGTTTCAGTATCTCTAACCGACGGTTTTGTACAAAATGTGATTCATATTCACTTATAACGAGTGCATTGGTTAGGAAATGTTTCTAAATACAATAGACTACATAATATCATGTATGAAAAAAGATTCTTTCTATACATCGAAGTTAGAATCAAAAGTAGAGTGGAGAGATGGTTGGTGATCGCGGGACGTTTGGTAAGTTTGTAAGTCGATCGGGAGCCAAAATGTCTGCCGAACTCTGGTCTAAGTCATCACCCTCGTGTTATACTGGCCTGCTAATGGCGGGATTATCTGTGTTCGAATCTTGGTAGGGTGTAATTAGTGTCTTCCCCCCCCCCAAATGGTTTTTCACTCTCATTCAACGTGAATACGGGTACACTTCCTCTAAATCTAACCTTTCATAATCCCTAAAACCATCAGGGTAGTTAGTTTATAAGTGAAAACCCCGAATGGCTCGTAAGACGTGGTGCTAAATAAATATAAAGTTATCTAAAACTTTCAATAAATTCTTCCTTATGGATTACCGTGTAACTTATCTTTACTTTACTAACTGAACGGGCTGAGAATGTAAATACAATTGAAGGGTACGGGAGAAATATGGGGAAGTTCCTATTTCAACTCAAATTTAGTTAATACTGCCATATGTTAAAACAATCACGTGACTTTTCTAATGCACTTTAGACTATTGTTAAGAGAATGGTATTTTCCGGGGGCTCTTACGGGGTTTTATAGATAAAACAGTTTTTGTCCTGGAAAAATTGTTTATAATGTAACTTTCCGCCTGTACCCTTCAATTGTATGTAGTATTTGTATTCCCACCCTCGTGGCGACATCAAATAACGGACTTCCTATGAAAACCAGACTATATATGTGTGTGTATGTGTTAACACGTATGATTACCCTCGTGGTAAGTTGATTGCATGGTAAGTATTTGATGCGCTCGTCTGGGAGTCCAGTGATCAATTATTAGAGCGGGTCAATCTCGACTAAAGTGGAACAGGATAGCAGTAAAACGGAGGAGGTACTCCAAACCATTCAACCCTTCATTTGGCACAAAGTGGTCACTTTTATAGTTCCAATCAATCCCACGGTCAGCGCTCAATGGCTGGGGCGGGGGTAAATACAACACCACAATGCACTTCGTTATAAAATGTTGATGTGTTGACGCTTTATTTGATGATATTTTTGGCTACAATCCAATTTTAATATGAAAGGTCTTTATTTTAACACAGCGTATTACTACCCGTTCGGGTTGTACATTTATGTAATAATAATTATGCTAATGGTTTTGAGAATTAGGTAGGTCATATTTATAGTTAGTGTACCCGCATTTGTGTGAAAGGAGAGTGGATAGCCAGTTTGTAAAAAATCGCCGTCAATACACCTGACTGAGATTCGAACCTCAAGCTCCCTGTCAGCAGCAGTCTAGTCTACTGTGAGAGTAGCGCGTTAGACTACGCGGCCTTATCTTAAGGCTATAAAAGCTAGTAAATCTATTTTCCCGTGTTCATACGTCAAGTAATGTGATCTGCATTCGCCACTCTATATTAAAATAAAGCAACTCCCAAATCGTTTGTGCGGCTGTGATGATTTACACACGTCCATTATAGACTTCGGCCTTAAAAATATGAGTGAAGAATGACCCTGAGTAAGGGACGATCCCCGGATAGTTCAGTGTGGCGCACTACGTAAAGGGTCCTGGGTTCGGTTCCCGCGTCCGGGTGTCATTTTCCCAATCCACGAAGATGATGTTGCATACCGCTATAACTTTGAGGTATTTAACGTGCACTTTCTGAACCGACTGACTATAACAGAACAGGAGAATTTCTATGAGCGAAAGCGAAAGGGCCAACCAATTTTGCCGGTAAAGGTATTATAAACATATCTATCTGCCAGAGTTCTTTTACCGACGGCTTTACTTCTCTCCGAAGGATGTTGTGCAACGGATTTTTATCGCTCATGACAAACCCATCGACCTCGGCTGGGTTTGAACCCAAGAACATCGGGTCCTGAGGCGAGCAATTTACCCCAAAACCACCGAGTTCGACTCCAGTGGGCTATAACCATAATCTAAACAAAATTTGAATATTCGCTAATTGTACAAGTGTTAGGGTTTTTTTTTCATATAAAATAACAATAATATAATAAAATGTTTTAAATGTTGGCAAAGATTTTTTCCTTCCTACCGGGATTCCGCTATACTTAACTCGTATTCTTTTAAAACACTAACTTTTAATAAGCTTCATTTGCCAACGAATATACTTATTTTTTAAATAATGGAAATGTAAAGATTAAAAAAAAAAGTTCTAGGTAATGAGCTGTTAAAAAAAACTGTTCGTGGAAGAATTCACCCGTAAAATAATATTATTTTCTTTCATTATTTCACATCATCAAACGTCGTAATGATGCCATTTTTTTCTCCTAAACTTGCGTTGTATTTTATTTACGATAGTCAATATTCGGGCTGACTTCAATGACGTGTTCATAAAAAGAAAAGTCATTTTAGAGCCGTCGTGTAAGAGACAGATTTATAAAGAGTCATTATTTTTGTAACCAATTTTAAGGACGTGACTTTAATACCAACATTTTATTGGAAAGTTCCCCCTTAAAAGTCACTTTTTTCTCTAATACCACATGTTATAAAATATGTTGTAAAGTAACATCATATCTTCCGTCGTAAAATATTTGATTATAAATAAAGAAATAACTTTTTTAATATCACCTCGTCTTACTACCCGTTCGGGCTACACGCTAATGTACTTAAAACGCTAATGGTTCTAGACATTAGGAAGGTTATATTCATTAGAAGTGTACCCGCATTTGTGTGGCGGGAGGGTGGAAAACCATTTTGGAAAAACCACCCTCAGTACACTCGATCGAGATTCGAACCTCGATCTCCCCATCATCGACAGTCTCATCTACTGTGAGAGTAACGCCTTAGACCATACGGTCACCGAAGCGGTTCAGATAGACTAATGATTTAACAGTGTGTAAAACCTTTATAGATAGAATGGAAATAATCTTTTCAGTGTTGGTACTAATGCACGTAGCTCACTCCGGTGGCCACGTGGTCTAAGGCGTCCCACTCGCGATAGGCCAATGATGGGGAGATCAAGGGGTTCGAATCCCAGTTGGGTGTACTGAAGGAGAGTTTTAATCATAAATGGTTTCCCACTCTCCCTATATGCAAATTCAGGTGCATTATTTCTAAATTATTCCTTTTATGTTAGGCATAGTTTCTATGTCTAGAGCCAGTCCATAGGAGGGTTACCTACCTTACTGATGCTACTCTACCGGAAGTGTGGGGGCCCACCTTGATGATGCTATTCTACCGGAAGTGTGGGGTTATACCTTACTGATGCTACTCTACCAGAAGTGTGGGGTTATATCTTACTGATGCTACTCTACCGGAAGTGTGGGGTTATATCTTACTGCTGCTATTCTACCGGAAGTGTGTGGGGTCCACCTTACTGATGCTATTCTACCGGAAGTGTGGGGTTATACCTTACTGATGCTACTCTACCGGAAGTGTGGGGTTATATCTTACTGCTGCTACTCTACCGGAAGTGTGGGGTTATATCTTACTGCTGCTACTCTACCGGAAGTGTGGGGTTATATCTTACTGCTGCTACTCTACCGGAAGTGTGGGGTTATATCTTACTGCTGCTACTCTACCGGAAGTGTGGGGTTATATCTTACTGCTGCTACTCTACCGGAAGTGTGGGGTTATATCTTACTGCTGCTACTCTACCGGAAGTGTGGGGTTATATCTTACTGCTGCTACTCTACCGGAAGTGTGGGGTTATATCTTACTGCTGCTACTCTACCGGAAGTGTGGGGTTATATCTTACTGATGCTACTCTACCGGAAGTGTGGGGTTATATCTTACTGCTGCTACTCTACCGGAAGTGTGGGGTTATACCTTACTGATGCTACTCTACCGGAAGTGTGGGGTTATATCTTACTGATGCTACTCTACCGGAAGTGTGGGGTTATACCTTACTGATGCTACTCTACCGGAAGTGTGGGGTTATATCTTACTGATGCTACTCTACCGGAAGTGTGGGGTTATACCTTACTGATGCTACTCTACCGGAAGTGTGGGGTTATATCTTACTGATGCTACTCTACCGGAAGTGTGGGGTTATATCTTACTGATGCTACTCTACCGGAAGTGTGGGGTTATATCTTACTGCTGCTACTCTACCGGAAGTGTGGGGTTATATCTTACTGCTGCTACTCTACCGGAAGTGTGGGGTTATATCTTACTGCTGCTACTCTACCGGAAGTGTGGGGTTATATCTTACTGCTGCTACTCTACCGGAAGTGTGGGGTTATATCTTACTGATGCTACTCTACCGGAAGTGTGGGGGCCCACCTTACTGATGCTATTCTACCGGAAGTGTGGGGTTATATCTTACTGCTGCTATTCTACCGGAAGTGTGGGGGCCCACCTTGATGATGCTACTCTACCGGAAGTGTGCGGCCCTACCTACCTGGCCACGGCGGCGGTCACGATGAAGATGGTCGCCAGCAGGGCGGAGGTGATCGCTATAGCCAAGATGTGCGCGCTCTTCAGGAACATTCCGGCACTACCTGGAAATAGAGACCAGATCTCCTTTCATTGAGTTGGACGGGAAGCGCTCTAGACCTGGAATGAACTGTATTCACCATTTTTATAGCAAGAAATTAGTTCTGGCCTAAACAAATCAAACATTGTTCCAATATAAAACGTTTGGTTGTAATTTTGTTAAAGATGATGGTATCAACAGTTGTTGAATATCTGTCATCACCAGAGTGGACTAGACCGGTGACGTTTTAAATGAAGAGAATAAGTCTTGTTGATATGTTACGATGTCCTTGGCAGATAATCAACAAATGTTGAGTTTTACACGCGTGTAAATCTACTAAAGCAGTTTATTATAGCCAACAACTTTTTATTTTCTTCATAAAAACTGCAAATATACTGACCTTAACACGCATACCTTTCCTCCACACCTAAAATTAAAGACCCACACGAGCTGTTCGTATGAACACATGTGTAATCCACACACAGATTCCATTACAGCCCCTATATGCGTTCTACGGCCACAAAACTCTTGTTTTATTATTTAGCTTTATATCATAGTTACTAACGGAGCCTTCTAATTTCAAGGTGTTCTTTTTTTTAACATAGCTTACATTTTTTTTAACAAAATAAAGAAAAGTAACTATGCATATTTATTTGGAATTGTATCATCCGTGGGTAAAATATTATAAAAAACAAACAAAACCATTCAATTTAAAAAAAAAAGTGGCAAGACTCGAGTTTTAACGAGAAAAATATATTTAATCTCGGTAATTTTTGATTAATTCAAAGACTGGGCCGATTTATTTTAGGGTTACACGCTTATATGATAATTACTATAATAGGTTAGGGATGAGGAAGGAAGAATTTTAGAGGTAATATACCCGCATTTGCGTGGAGGGAGAGTGGAAAAACCACCCTCATTAGACCCGACCAGGATTCGAACCTCGATCTGCGCGTCATCAACAGGCCAGTCTTAACACGAGAGTGAGGCCTTAGACCGTTCTGCCCCTGAAGCGGGTTTCGATCGAGTCCCCGTTTCACTTGATCCCTTTCCAATA
>CABFWB010003969.1:29749-41204 GCA_902151455.1 Timema bartmani
ACTCCATGTTCCCAACTCCATGTTCCCAACTCCATGTTCCCAACTCCATGTTCCCAACTCCATGTTCCCAACTCCATGTTCCCAACTCCATGTTCCCAACTCCATGTTCCCAACTCCATGTTCCCGCTCCATGTTCCCGCTCAATGTTCCCGCTCAATGTTCCCACTCAATGTTCCCAACTCCATGTTCCCAACTCCATGTTCCCAACTCCATGTTCCCAACTCAATGTTCCCGCTCAATGTTCCCGCTCAATGTTCTCGCTCAATGTTCTCGCTCAATGTTCTCGCTCAATGTTCTCGCTCAATGTTCCCGCTCAATGTTCCCGCTCAATGTTCCCAAATCCATGTTCCCAAATCCATGTTCCCAACTCCTTGTCCCAACTCCTTGTTCTCCCAGAAGTTGCAAAGAGGCGAGAAAAGTGAAGTGTTTAGTTCCAGAATGTTCCATTAGAGCGTGCCCATGGCGACTGTCACGAGAGCTTGCCGTCTCGTCTGTCAGAGAACTCCTCCAACACTATATAGAGACTACTAGATACGCATTTGGCGGTTCGCCATCAAGACGATGTTGTTAAATTATATTTTATTTTGAAAAAAAAAAAGTTTTAGCCTAAAAATTATTTTGGAGGCGGGGTTGAGGCGGGTTTAAAGGGGTGTTTATTTGAAAGACTTAAATATCATCAGTCCTGTTTTAATTCGTTCTTTGTCGGATCTTTTGGCACTTAAATATTTATATTACCTGCTTCGGTGGCCACATGGTCTGAGGCATAACTCTCGCAATAGACTAGACTGCCAATGACAGGAATATCGAAGTTTGTAATCCCTATCGAATTTACTAAAGGTGTTTTAAATTGAATATTTTTTCCACTTTCCCTCCACGCAAATGTGGGTATATTTCTTCTAAATTCAACCTTACTCAACCTTAACACACTGGTGTAGATTAGTACTTATGCGTATAAAACAAACGGGTAGTAAGACGCGGTGATAAAAAATATTAAAAGTATTACTAATCCTAGCGAGGCTCATATTAAGTTTCAAAATTTCGGAGCTTCGCAAATGCTTAAAAAAAACTGTTTTTATTTGCAAGTTGAGGATGTTAAGGTGGGAACGCAGGCAACTCAAGAAGAGGGCAGTGTTTTTTACCGTTTTTTTTAGCAAAACATGTTATTGACCAATATAGTTAAACTATTTCTCCAGTAGAAACAAAAGAGCTAGTTTTCTTCACGTGGTGATATCAACAGCTGTTGAATATTTGTAACGAGCATGGTGGCGTTACATGAGAAACTTTCTAAATGAAGATAAAAAGTTGTCAATAAATCCCAGGACACCCTCGACAGATATTCAACAACTGTTGATATCACCGCGTGGAGAAAATTAAACAAGGTGTCTACTCAACTTGACCAATGAAATTCCTGATTTCCCCTGATCATTTCCTTAAATTCTTTCTCAAAAATATCACACCAGCTACTTAACACCCCCCTCCGTTTTTTATTAATATTTTTTATTAATAGGTCTAATAATAAAATTTAAATAAACACTTTATTTTATTTCTATTAACATCATCTACTAGGAATTATAAAATATATTACAAAGCTACAAGCAAACAAAAACACGTTTTATCACATTTTAATTTACTAATTTCATATATTGAGGAAAACAACATTTTCCAGGATTTTTGTTTGTAATTTACCAAATTCCCGACTTATTCCCAGTTTTTCCCGAACCACTTCAAATTCCCGGCTAGTTACAATTTTCCCGGTTAAACTTTATGTCTCTACTGGAGAAATATTTGATTTCTTTTGACCAAAACAAAGATTTTATAATATAAAAAGTGTAGGAACACTTCTGTTTATCTTGCGTCCCCTAAACACCCACCCCTAAAAGCGTCCCTCGACGGAATTAGCCCCATCTCTCGTCTTCCCGGGCGGTTCAGCTCAGCTCGCGAGTCTTATGATGGCGGTATTATACCCCACGGTTAATCGAATCACACGGTACGACGACACAAATTGATTCAACCACCGGCAAAAGTTCGGAGTGTCTCAGTAATTATTGCTTACGATAACTAACAGCGCGCGCTCGTTCACTCGAGACATAGACGTATAATGGAGCCACTGAGGGGGAAAGTTCAGGGTTGATTGAATAGGATTGACAGATCGTCGACCCGGGGAAGAAAGAAAGAGGGTCTGTTTAGACAGAGACCCACATAAAAGATCGTCGACCCGGGGAAGAGAGAAAGAGGGTCTGTTTAGACAGAGACCCACATAATTTATTACGTAACTGTGAAGACGGTTGTTATTTTGGCTGGATAGAGTTACTGACGCCAGGATTGAAATATTTAGGATTATACAGACCTATGTTTAGATGAGTAGGAAACCGGTCCCCATGGTGTAGTGGGTCAGTGCACCTGAATACGAGCCTGGAGGTCCTGGGTTCGATTCTCGGCTGGTACGTTGTGAATTTTTTTTCTCTATCAAGAGGAATAACCGCCAACGGTCCCCAGGGTTTGGTTGGTTAGATTTAAATTAATTTTTTTTAGTGTTTCCACTGGTTTCACACCCTCATACTCGATATAACAGCTATTACTTCTGAAAGAGGTATTACACATTACTGGCAACTAGGCCAGAGGCTAGAGAGGGTAACGATGGGAGGGCGTAGCTATTACTTCTCAAGCAGATATTTGTTAATCAATATTATATTCAGCAGGTTGTAAGAATTTAGTTAAAGGCTTTTCATTGCATATACAGGGTGTTCGAAAACTCTAGCCCAAACTGTACATATAGCTTGTTTGAACCAAAATCCTTATACACTTACACCCGGAAAATTATGCTGATACCATTAAATTGTGTTATAAGTTTCGGCGTTAAGCGCCGGGAGAGCAAGGCTGTTCAAGCATGCGTGTACAACAGGTAGCATAGGAGTTAGGCGCGTGGCACTACACAACTGACATCTTGGAGCACGGCAGCAGAACATATCACAGTTAATAGTAAACAACACACAAGTCCATCTAGAAATGGGAATACGTTCTGAGGGTCATCATTAACGGTCCTACATCACAGAAAGTGCTTGCCATTATTACATATACAGTGCTGCGTGCCTAGCTCCTATGCATGCAACCTGTTGTACACTCATGCTTGCACAGCTTTGCTCTCCCGGTGCTGTACGCCGAAACTTTGAAGACAATTAGTGTTATTAGCATAGATTTCCAGATGTAAGTGCATAGGGATTTTGTATTACTTTTGGTTCAAACATACTATATGTGCAGTTTGGGCTATAAGTTTCCGAACACCTTGTATATTTGTTTAGTTTCCGTAATTGATCTAGTCGTGTGCATTCATTATGAGTTTATATTTTTTTATATTTGAAATTTAAAAAAATTTAGAAATTTTATAGGTATTTTTTTGGGTCATCTATTTTGGGGCCCTGACCAATAATATTATGTTATTGTTATTAATCAATAAATCCTTCGTAATCTTTTCAACTTTTGCTTTTTTTTTCCGTGTAAATGTCTTCGTACCATACTCTACTTCCCCCTCCCGCCCCCCGAGGAGAGAGAACGGTTTGTGTTTTACCTCCACCGACTACCGTGGATCAAACCACTAAACGGGAGCAGTAAGAAGTTGCAACATCGCGGGAACAAACAGCTGTAATCATGGGTGCAGCGGGGATATCATCTCTGATGGATCTGCACGGTTACTATTGGGGAAACAAGTGTTGTCATTCTATTGTTTTCATGTGGTCAATCTACCCTCAAATATAAAACAAGTTTGGCAACGCTGGTTCGTCGATGTTGCCAGTAGCTCCTCTTTACCCCCAACACATCATCTTCAGACATAGCTGAAAGAGAGGAGATTTGACAACACTGAAACGAGAGAAAACTTTTCTCCATAAGACCTTCAGTTCTCTCGGCAAAAATATTGGATGTAGGTCCTTTTATTTATTTTTTTACTATTAGGGGTTAAAACCCACAGGGTTTTCATATTGTAACGCATAGAATAAGCAGGGGTGAGTTACGCTATCCCACACAACAGGCGTGCTGCGAGGGACAACTATTTACCACATCTAGGGCGCTACAGCGAACGTTTGAAACAAGTGTTGAAGAATTACGTCATCCCAACACTTAACTCTGCTCTGAACTAAAAATAAATATTTACTTCTCCTAAAACTCGTAACTACCACACACACGAAAAGAGCTATCAAGCCATTTTTGTCGAGAGGAGGGAGATAAATTATTTGTTTTACCAAATTAATTGTATCTGTATACACTGAATTCTCGATTATCCGGATTAAAGTGGCGGTTTCCCCGGGTCGGATAATACGAAACCCAAGTGTAAACAATTTTTAAGGAGGTGTTTGCCTTTTTATTTTTATTTTCCCAGAACATTTAACTTTGTTTTAATGGAATCTGCCCTTTTTATGATTGCGATGTAAAATAGGAATACAGTATTTGTAGGGGGACAGTGAATATTAAACGAGAAATATTTTTTTTAAATCTTTACTATAGAGTACTTAATTTTGAAAATGAAACATCGGCTACAAAACAAGAACAAGTGAACATAGAGCGTCAAATGGAACACATTATAAATTCAGTGAATGTTGGATATTTAACGGTTTGTTTATTTCAAAACGCTTGTTAACACCGCGAACCGTGCCGGATAATCGAAGGCCTGATAATCGCGACTTTGGTGTACTTCGTTAGTCAAAATAAAACTTGCTGTCTAGAATACTGAACTTATTTGAAATGATACTACTAACTGAAAAAATGAAGAAATGTAGTTAGCATCACTAATGGAAGTCACCTGCATTATTGGTCGAGTGGTATCAGAGATTGGCCAGACTGGCGTGCGTGCGTGCGAGCGAGCGCGTTATTAGCCGATAGCTCTCAAGAGTTGTTGAAGAGGAGGTAAAGGTTCGAATCTTGGCTCAGTGAACTAACTGAGGGTGGTTTTGACAAGTGATTTATGGTTGTGGTTTTTCCGTACTCTCTCCACGCTAATGGTGATTCTTATTTGTAAAGGCCTAATTTGATAATATTGAAGTATTTTAACATATCAGTTTTACTTATATAGGTATGGTTTATGATCTTACCAATTAAATTAGGCCGTTAGTAGCAAGAGTGCTAAACCTATCGATATTAATAAAAATGTCAAAATGAGAAGTTTTCCTAGCACTAAATGAACCAACATACAATAATATTGTCTAGCGCCTGTAAACTAGACTGTACCGGGTTGAGCTCGCTCAGTCTGGCCACCTCTCATTACAACCAATGTGTTCTATTTTATAGTTTTAGTCGCTCAGTCTGGCCGCACCTTATGGCAGTGGTCGGCGACCATTTTGGGCCCCAATCTACTAATAAACCAAACCAAAAGTCCTGAGATCATCCATCGTTTCCTTGTCGACACGAAAGGTCAGTCGTAGCCTGAGCGTGTTTGACGCGATACGTCAACATTTATGTGCCCGAGGATGACATGTGGAATGACGTCACTCGTTATCCTGACATATGTGTAATCATCAGGCCAAGGCGACGCGCGTCGTCCTGGTGAGGTCTAACGCCGCTGATAAACTACGCGTCAAGCGACCATATATATTAGTTACGTGCGGGGGACAGACATTATTATTATTCAGCGCACGTATAACTGGTTAGGATTGGCGCAGAGATCGATAAAGGAAGTGTGAAGGTCATTGTTTTTAAATGTGAGGTCAAAGCTCAGGGGATTTTTAAAAACGCGTCTTACTACCTGTCCGGGTTACACGCTTATGTACTAGTTACTATGATGGTTTTAGGGATTAGGAAGGTTATATTTATAGGAAGTTTACTCGAATTTTGGGTGGAGGGATAGTGGAAAATAATTTTAGAAAAACCCACCCTCAGTAAACTCGAAAGAGATTCGAACCCCGCTCTTCCCTTGATCGGCAATCTAGTCTACTGCGAGGGTAGCGCGTTAGACCGTGCGGCCACCGAATCGGGTAGAAAAAAAATTGTTTGCTATGAAAATTGCAAAAAACACTTACCTTTTCTCGCGTCCCCTACAATTCCATTTTACGTGGTTAACACTACTGATTGACACTAGAAGGGTCGCGGTTTAACTCCAACAGGCTGCACTCAGGAATATTTTGTCATAATATATTTAGATATTAAAAATTTACCGCATTTATATCTATTATTATCATCACCGCGTCTTACTACCCGTTTGGGCTATACGCACTTACGCTAATGTGTAATGGTAGGGTGATTGTGAGATGAAATGGAGGACCTACAGTTTAACGTGGGATCCGAACCACGGTGGAGGCCTGGCATTCCTCACATTCACAAGTTGTGATTAATACAAGTCTTGTCAGAGGTGAAGGAAGGGTTTGGTAATCAGATAAATCTGTGCCGGGACCGAGGATTGAACCCCGGACCCCCGCATTTATATCTACCTGTTCGTGATATCCGTATACTCACACCAATTAAATATGGACGAGGAAGGTAAAATTATAAGAAGATGTATCTGAATTTTCATTAAAAAAAACTGATGGCTCTATTAGAAAAATAAAAAAAAGCACATCATACCCGAACGGGATTCGATCTCGGACCTCTACATCACAGGTAAAATTATATCAGATATTATTCGTTCATACTGGAGAATGGGGATGGTAATTAAAATCACTGAACGGAAATGTTACCATGGTCTGATAAAATCATTAATAATAACCAAATATATATAGCGTTAAGTTCCGTATTAGCGTGTAAATCCTATACCCCCCCCATGTCGTTTGTTTGGAAATGTCCGAATGTGCGATATTTCCCACGCAATCCTCCGGGTCGAGGGGTATAGTGGCACTTTATAATCCACAACAAATAAATCCGCCAATCCTATCCTATAGAGCTCTCGTGAATTCAGATTAGATAAGTGGTCCACTGTAATAGGATTATTTAGTGGCGGTGGCTTTGTTTGGGAGGAGCGTTTGGAAGAGAGGAGTGGGAGGAGAGGGGGAGGAAACTCCTGAAAAGAGTTTATGAAACTGACCGAAACTCGACCGGCATGATTTTTTTAAAATAGGACAAAAATAAAATGCAAATATACAATTTGTATGTGTGTTTTTTGATAGGATTATACGAGATTGTTAGGTTAATATGTTAGTAATGAGGAAGTGTACCCACATTTACGTGGATGTAGATTGTAAAACCATTCAGGATATAACCATCTTCAGTATCCCAGTCCGGTAATCGAACCCCGTTATCTGCAACGCCTGGTTAGATCATTCGAGCACCGAAGTAGGTCACAGTTACAGTTAGAATGTTTATATTTACACTTGTGTCCATCTCCCGCCTCCCACCCCCCCTTTGCGGTTCCTGACGGTATAATAATTGGTCCAGTACCCTAATTGTTGATCACGAGGTTAATCTAGACCAGGGGTTCCCAACTAAGTGCCCGGGGGCCACAATTTACTGCGCGAGACTATTGGCGGGGCTGCATCATAATCGGCTATACTGGATCTCATTGGAATGTATCATTGTCGTGTCGTGGAGTGTTGACAGGGTAATCAGAGCTTGTTACAACTGTACCTGTGATATGTTCTCCCCCACTCTGTCCCCATTTGACCAATCATACATAGACTCTGCTCTACACACCTCACATGGGAATGTTGATACCTGACCAATGAGTGTTCTACCGAATGATGAGAGAACAATTCACAGGTACAGTTTGGACTAGCTCTGCTTACGCTGTCAACACTCCTCGACACGACACTGAGATAACTCACCTCTACAGGGTGCGACTTGCAAGGGTCGCAGTGTCCGGGAAAGTTCCTCTATGGATCGTGTGTGTAGGACCAAGTGGTGTTTCACCAAGAGACCTTCTCTCCTCATACAGAGCTCTACCAGGTGAGCCAACTGGGGCCACCAGCTCACATCTGAAACAACAACAATAGTAGTAATAATAGTAGTGGTCTTTATTAGAGGCTAGTAAGGAAATAGTCTTGGAAGGTGAACGCACAAAAGACAAAGTATGTGATCACACAGATTATAGTTATTAGGTGTTTTGTCCTACAACAGTTCAATTCCTTTTGTCTTTGAACTTAGACTACCAATGCACCCTGTCCTCTGACTCCTTCAGCTCCCAGAATTTTCCTCTTTTCTTCAAGTCATCCAATATTTGAATCCTCCTCCTGCCTAAGCTCCTCTTTTCCTCAACCTTTCCTTCTATGACGTCGTGCAGAAGACAGTTCCTCCTAAAGATGTACGGAAGAATCACATCCAAATTGGCTCTCTTCTCACCGACTATTCTTAGGACTTATTCATTTGTCTCTCTGTCTGTCCACCTGATCTTCTCAAAGTCTTCTCCAGGACCACATTTCAAACCTCTCCAAGTATTTATTTCCCATCTTCCTAAGAGTCCAAGTTTCTGCTCCAGATGTAGACGTAGACTTTCGTCAAATTCTTCCTCAGTTCCAAACTCAACTTGCTGGTCAACAGTGACCTCTTCTTGTTGAAAGCTTCAGTTAAGGGGGACGATAGTTTATAGATTACAGCGTACAACATTTCATTTGACAGGGTTGATAAGTATAAATGTTTAGGAATAGTTTTATCTAGCTATAACCATACTAGATTGGAAATTAGGAGAATAATACAGTCGGGAAATGCTAATACTCACCTGCTGTAAAAAATATACATAAAGCTCAGAATACACTAAACAACATTTAATACATTAGAACCTGGTTAATCCGAGCTAATTGGGACCTAAGCTTGTCGAATTAACCGGGAGAATACGTGGATATATTATTTACATGAATTTTAAATTACAGTTTCATTTATTTTACTGATGTATAACACGTGATTATGTACTGTAGATATTTGTAGTTACAGGAAAACACGTTGTGTTGACTACAAACATGTAAATATTAAGCATTTATTATCAGATATAATTATTTCTCACCATTTTGCTTTTAACTTTGAGCTTGTTTACATTTCATTTGACTTAATATTTTTTACCTCCTTTTCCGAAATATGTGTGTTTGTATTACCCGGAATTTCAGATTACCGGGGTTTTACTGTACCAATAATTGCTCTCTCTGTGTGTGTGTGTGTGTGTGTGTGTGTGTGTGTGTGTGTGTGTGTGTGTGCCATAATATTAAGTATGTCCGAGAGCCCTTCTTAAATCTTGTATGTTGAATATAGAAGAGCCGATCGTGTCGTGTGAACTCTCTTTAAATAGGCAATTCCGAGCTCTTCCTTTTACATGAATGATTTTCATATGAAAAATCGATATTTTTGGACTAATTTTGATAATTTTTTTAAAAGTCTCTTATAATATTGTGGTATTGAATTGCAAAAGATACCATTTAAATTTTATATCTTTTTATCTGATCGGGTTATGTAATTATTATTTTTTTTGTAAGAACACATCTAGTCTGTGTTATTCGAATCATGGGACAGACAAGATAAGACAATTGAATGATTATTTGTCGGTCGTACAGACACCTTAGCTCAGTAGTTAATGTGTCTGTCTAATGAGATAAGAGTCCCGGATTCAATTCCTAGCATGGCTGAAAAATTTACCATCGGTGAAGTGTGGATTTTTCCTCTCTTACAGCTATTAATTAACGGCCTGGGGGCTGGGTGTTGAGCCTGTATTAGATTTAAGTTAGTTTATAAATCGTGTGCTGATATAATTATTCGGTTCAGAAAGTGAACGTTAAATACTTAAAAGTAATAAAAAAAAAAGTTTTAGTAAGAAATATAAAAGACAATATAAAGATAAGGATTCACGTCTGGACTAAGAACTTAACCGACCCAAGAAACCCCGATAATCTTTTGAGTATTTCCCACCCACACAGAGAGAGATATTAATAACACGAGTTATAAAAGTATGAAGATTGTTGCTCCACAAGTCCCGAGAGTTGAACGACAGCCCTCCCAGGACCACTTCAATCTTATTAGCGCGAGTACAAATCCTCTAAAAGTTAAACTAAACCCTCCCTCCTCGAAGGTCGGATTGTTTCACTTCTTTCGGGTTGTAATCCGGGGAGCAGGACGTGCTCGGGGTAACAATGTACTGTGAGGGTGAGAGTGATACAACGAGGTAGGGACGAGATAACGCTAGAGTGAGTGATACAAGGTAGGAACGAGATAACGCTAGAGTGAGTGATACGAGGTAGGAACGAGATAACGCTAGAGTGAGTGATACGAGGTAGGAACGAGATAACGCTAGAGTGAGTGATACGAGGTAGGGACGAGATAGCTCTAGAGTGAGTGATACGAGGTAGGAACGAGATAACGCTAGAGTGAGTGATACGAGGTAGGAACGAGATAGCGCTAGAGTGAGTGATACAACGAGATAAGGAAGAGATCACTCTAGAATGAGTGTTGAAGAAACACAATCTTAAAAGAGCATCATTTGCCAATAAGATATGTGACCCTGCTAATTTGAGAATAAAGTAACATTTCTCTGCTAACATTAAACTACACATTTCCCATGACTGCATTTAAAAAAATATATTTGTTTATAGTTCGGAAAATATTGGTTTCATAAAAATATATTATTTAAAATAAAAGTTTTTATTTTCAATATTATTACAATTTCGCAGTGATAAGTTAATTCGTGTCTCAAATATACGCGGAGATATTATCAAAAATGGAGATATCCGCACGGGTAAATTATTCTCCGAGGTATTTTCCCGGAAGAATGAGATGTGTAATTTTGTTTGTGATGTTAAACAGAGCTAAATATAAATTATAAAAATAGTTATAGCCAATTTCTACAAAAATCATTTTTTTCGCCTATTTTTGGCTTTAAGTGAACTACCCTTTTAGTTTTAGGATAAAATATCTAATTTTCGAAAAATTCCCTTGGGGTGAAAACCGTGGATACCAAAATTTAGCCCTATCGGTAAAATTCAACTCTATTCACAGTAATAGATATACGGCATTGCAAAAACACTTCTTCACCCGCTGCAGTGGCCACAAGGTCTAACGCACTACTCTCGCAGAAAACTGGACCGCCAATGACAGGGAGATCGAGGTTCGGATCTCGGCCGGGTGTGCTGAGGGTGGTTTTTAAAACGCTTTTCCACTCTCCTTCCACGAAAATGTGGTTACACTTCCTCTTAATTCTAACTTCCTCATCTCTAACTCGTTAGTGTAATTAGTACATATGAGTGTATAACCTGAACAGACAGTAAGACAAGGAGATTAAAAAAAACTTTCAGTTAGCATCAAACCAAGTATCTAATTCCATTTTTTTTTTACGACCATGACCCGCCTCGGTGGCGTAGTTGGCTAACGCGCTAGTCGTGTTGAGCTTGACCGCCGAGGACGGGGAGATCGAGGTTCGAATCTCGGTCGGGTGAACTGGGGTGGTTTTTCCTAAATGGTTTTCCACTCTCCCTCTACGCAAATGCGGGTTCACTTCCTCTGAATTCAACCCTCCCAATTCCTAATCCATTAGAGTAATTAGTACTTAAGCGTATAACCCGAACGG
>CABFWB010003969.1:43301-56601 GCA_902151455.1 Timema bartmani
AACTAGACTGGAGAGGGTAGCTATTACTTCTGAAGGAGGTATTACACATTCCTGGTGAGACTGTAACTAGACTGGAGAGGGTAGCTATTACTTCTGAAGGAGGTATTACACATTCCTGGTGAGACTGTAACTAGACTGGAGAGGGTAGCTATTACTTCTGAAGGAGGTATTACACATTCCTGGTGAGACTGTAACTAGACTGGAGAGGCTATCTATTACTTCTGAAGGAGGTATTACACATTCCTGGTGAGACTGTAACTAGACTGGGCCGTGAACACACTGATCCTCCAGTTTAACCCTACCCCAGCACCTACTAATGACGCGGTGACGACGTATGTTTCGGACACATGTGCGACCTCCGGGTGATATTAGAACATTTTGTACGTTCCTTTGTGCGCCGTCATAACGTTCCCAGGAATGTTCGGCTTCACGCAATAAACTTCCCTGGCAGTGAGTCAAGTTATCATGCACAGCACGGCTGCACCTGGCAGGTCCGGGTGGTCGGGTGGTCGAGTAGTCAGACCTCCGAGACGTACAGAGAGAGATACCACGCTATTTAAGGTGGGGCTGTAGGGGACGCGATAAAAGGTCAGTGTATTTGGAGCTTTTATGGTAAAACATGATGGAGTCCTTATGAGATATGTGATATAAAAGTTGTCGTGGAAAATACGTGTAGTGTGACTTTCCCCCTATTTCCCTTGTATTCTCCACATATTAATTTAGGGTATACATCACGTGGTATCGAAGCTAGGTCCTCTACAGCTGTAGTCAGCCTGGCTTACCACCCGGCCCTATGCATGCGGTACAGTTGATTCATTTCAGCAACCCTATCTCACACACGTGCAGCCTGTATGACATACCTGCAGTCAAGATGGCGGCGCTCCTCCACCGGAAGTGGCTTATCACGGTCGTCAGGACGTCGGCGACGGTGGCGAGCGTCGGCGTCAGTTGGATGAACGTCGGATACACGCTGACGTCCGACAGAGCGCTCTACAGGGATAAAAGAATAACACGTCACCATCTCTGGGTTTGTCGAGAGAGATCTCGAAACGCAATCAATTAGCTATGTTTGATTTTCATTTTTTTAAATGTTAAAACTAGTTATACACTCATTCACTGTTTACTGATGACTTGATGATTTGGGGGGGGGAACGAAGAGGAAGTACAGGAACAAGTAGAAGAATGGAATGAAATAAACCCCGACAAAGTGTGAAGTGATGGTAATGAGTAATGACAAGGAAGAGGGTGAAGCGATGTTGATAAACCAAGCGATGCCGTTAACATAAAAAATAGATATTGTAATGATAATGTTTGGGCCCCTTTCATTTATTCTAAAAGTCATGGATCAAGTAAAAATTTTCTTTAAAGAACTGTATGTAAATTTTCCTTTTAATACTTCATCCATGGATGGACCAGGCGTTTTTTCAGAAGTAAATTTAATATAATACGTTTTAAATCTTTCTTTGTTTAAAAACTTCCTCCGTTCTGTTTGAAAATGTGGTGATTAGTCGGCCGCCTTTTACCCAATAGGAAGCTAGCCTTCACAACATCAGGTTGCCAAGGAGTTCTCCTATTGGTTGAACACTGAAGGCAAGGGGTCCAAGAAGCAAGGGGTAGGTCATATATAAGGAAGGGGCTGGAGCAGTTTGTGCGTATACCAATCATTAGGAAAATCTCAATCTCATAACAATCTCCAGCTCTAGATCTGGCTCTCCACGTCATTTCGTTAAACAAATAACAACTGTATCACTTTAATGTTAAATTTATAATTCTGAAAGTGTAACTAACTAAATAGATCGCGTACAAACATTAAATTTAACTAATTTCAACAGAAATAACTAATAAGTAATCCTACAGTGAGCCAGGAATATAATCGGACCATCACACAGACGTGTGGTAGCAAGTAAGACAACAGGTATCCCAACCTTGGGGCGTGTCAACGTAAAAAACTGTATCAACACAATTGGTGCCCAACCGTGGGCCATGCATGGGTCAACATCAACATCATCATCATCATCATCAAAACGATATCATCATAATATATATTCTTGTATTCTAGTAAAGTTCCTCGCCACCAGAATGCTGCTATAACGTTTAAAAGCAATGTCGCACCGCCCTCCTAATCTCCCCAAGTCCTAAATACCGAGTTTACATTCCTTGTTTCTGTTTATTTGTAATTAGGACTAAAGAGTTTTTAATCGTTCCCTTTGTCAGTTGAGGGATTAGAAGCAAATGGAGTCCAATGTCAGTTTCCTCGGCTCGTCTTGTTGATGTTCCTGTCCAGACATTCTGAACTTCCCCCCGCGGGGAATGGATGGAAACATTTGATGGCCTTCACAATTAGTTATTACCTAATTTCGTTTGGAGGTAATTAGTTGATGGCGTAACTTCATTCCAGTTAAACCTTCACGCTGGGCGCCTAATTTTAGAGAGCAGATATTTATTTTATTGGAGACTTGTGTTCGGCGTGAGGTCCTGTTTTAACTCGATTGTTTGGCATTTCGTAAGTCTGTTTGTTTGTTCTGGGATTACCGACAAATGCGTGTCTCTATCTCCCGCAATACAAATGCGGCTACATTTCCCTGAATCTCTTATCTTCCTCCTTACTTCACCAGGCTCGCGTACGGCCATGATAAGTAATAAGACGCACCCCCTAGCAATCTATTTGACCCACAACCAATAGATTGCTCTGGTGTTCAATATTGTATGGCCGGCAGAATTGGGTGTGCTGGGTGTGATAAACTCAACCAATACATTGCTCTAGTGTTCAATATTGTATGGCCGGTAGAGTTGGGTGTGTTGGGTGTGCTGGGTGTGCTGGGGATGGAACTTTTCAGAAAATATCAACACATATTTTGCTGTCAACACTGATAACATTTTACTAAATTGTTATTTTATATAAATTGATAATATATATCAAAAGTGACAGCTGCACATAACCTGACTTGACGTATGAATGTACGGTATTAAAATGGTTTTAGTATCTTTTATAAATGTCAAAAATGTTCCTTTCTATCTACAGTCTGATGGTCATAGGAAGCCCTTTATTTGAAAACTAAACTAATGATGCCAAAATGGGGGGAAATATATTTTAATCTGTATTTACATTCTTAGTCAATTTAATTAATTATGCAAAAATAAACTATACAGTAATCTTTGAAGAAGTATTATTGAAAGATGTTGATAACTATTTAAATAAACTTTATAATCAATAAACCAAATAAGACGTCTTCATAGAATTTAGTGACTTTCAATCAATGTTGGTAGTGGAAGTAGTCGGACGTCCCCCTGTTAACCCCGCGCGCCCTACGAGTTTGGGGGCGGGAGGACTGGAAGATCGCCACAGCCCTCGGGGCACTTATTATGCCATCTTCTTCCTAACCACCCCTCATCATAGTTTAATTAGGGGAGGCACTTAAGCGGAATTTCAATGAAGGAACTTCTCTACAAGTGAGGATGTGTGTGTTATGCCACGCTTCAAGATTTGTACGGATAAAAACTAAAAACACGAGAGGGAGGGATTTTTACCGTGTCATACTACCCCTTCATGTTATACGTATAGATTAATAGAGTGTATTAAGGATGAGTAAGGTTTAATTGAGGAAATGTACCAGCATTTGAGTAGAGAGAGTGGTGGAAAACCACTTGAGGAAAAAACTTTGTACGCCCGACCGAGATTTGAACCCAATATCGGCAATCCAGTGAAATACGAGAGTGATGCGCTATAACGTGAGACCATCGATGGTTGTAAAGGGGTAAAGGGGGTGAAATCTGTATCTGTTTACTGTGAGATCAGGGTTCAAATCCCTGTCGGGAGGTATTTTTCACATGTTATGTTCCCTTTATCTATGTTAACGCGGATGCATTTATTTTAAACCATCTTCCCCAAGAATAATTCATTAGTAACACCTAAAGTTGAAAGCCCCCATAGAAGTCGATCAGCCACACACACAATAATGTCTTAACCACGTGAAGGCCGTTATTATCTACTGGAACGATATGATATTTATTTTGGTCAAAAGTTTGTTTTTTACGATATTATTTTATAGGTGTTTTGTCTTTCGACAGGTACGTAGCCTTGTCCAAATTGAGTCATCCAGAATGCCATATAAGCAGCTTCATTTTTCTATATCCTAAAACTTCATCTTGTTTGAGCTTCATTCGTCAGTTGCATTCCTCGTCTTCCTCGTCCCCTCCCCCAACCCTGCCTTCTATGACGTCACTAAATCAGACATTTCCCCTCTTAACGTGACTCGTCCAGTTGGTTCTCTTAGCACTTCTTCACCGTCACCAGATCTGTCCACTTCATCCTTCCTATTCTCCTCCAACACCACAACTCAAAGCATTTTTATATCACAGCGTCTTACTACCCGTCCGGGTTATACGATTATGTACTAATTACGCTAATGGTTTTAGGGATTAGTAAAGTTATATTTAGATGAAGTGTACACGCATTTGAGAGAGGAAAACCATTTTGGAAAAAAACCACCTTCAGTACACCCGACCAAGATACGAACCTCCATCTCCCGTCATCGGCAGTCTAATCTACTTCGAGAGTAGCGCGCTAGACCATGCGGCCACCGAAGCGGGTTAAACTCAAAGCTGTAAAAATGTACAACTTAACCCTTGTTCCCCTCTTTAACAAACTCCCTGTGACTACGTTAGAAGTAATCAAAGTGTAATTAAAAGCTTTTTATCGGCGCGGAGTATTTCCTTCAAAGCACTTAACTCCGGCGGAGAGAATCAAAGTGAGTTGAACATTTATTTCACTCTTTCTCTTGTGGGGCTTTCTAGAATGAAACACTTTGAACCCAAACTCCCTTTTTCACTCAAAATTATTATTTACTTCCCTCCAACAACCCCTATTGGGAATACAAATTGTATTAATATTTAATGTACAAGATGGAATGGAACTGTAACATTAGCATTGCTAGCTATTATTACATTAATACCACCCGCCCGGAATATAACCAATACATATAGACATCCTGCAATATCGAAGATTTACAACACCTTACTATGTCTAAAATATGTGCTTTACTCACTCATTGTATCTTCTGGCTTAGCACGAGTTCCATGACCGACTAGTTCGCACTGAATTATATGATGAAGTGAAAACTGACAAAGCTATGAAAGGTGCATCGACGAGTAACTTCATTGAGGTGATCTAAACCTACGGTGATCGGCCTAGCTGGCCGATAGACAAACCTCACGCGATCTTAACTGCCAACTAACCAGAGTTCCGGTCTACGTGTTTAGGTGACGTGTCAAAATTATGACGGTTGTTAACAAGAGAGTCATGCTGCTAGCATGTGTTCGCAACGTGGCATTATACTTTTAATATGAAGATTCCCCCCATATCCATAAACTAGATCTATATAAGGCTGGTGCTCAGCTAACATGGTTGACTATTAAATCCGACACTTCCACGAGAAGTCAATGTCTGGACTTGGATATAATCGCTCCAGGATATCAACATATAAACTCTTTATATGTTTTATTAAATATTTAATTAGATACGACCTAAAATGGGTTTGGGTGTTTGAACATTTAATTAATTATGTGATCAAAATCGTTTAGTGTAGGTGTCAGTAATTTCTCACTAGAAGATTTATTTTGGAAAGTAAAATTGTTTTATGGAACACTTAATGTTTCCTTTTGCCACTTGGGCGCTAGTTTCTTAGTAAAATTTAGTCTTATTAGTAGATAACCACTTTTTGATCCTTTTTCTTGCTTGAAATATTTAGTTTATATATAAATTTTAATGCACTCGTGGTTACCAATAATTGTTTAAACTTTAAAATTTGGTAATGTTTAATTTATAGATAAAATTGTGTAGACCTATTTTGTTTGAAGAAATTATAAAAGTAATTTATTTTTGTTAGTTTATAAGTTATAACTTTAACATTTCCGATTCGTTTAGTGAGAAATTACCAGTATTCTAAAATAATATCTCTTTGTTTTTCTATTATAATGTTAAATATTAACCAGTCGGAATATTCTCGATTACTTCAAAGGTGATGGAAGTAATAGTCTCACAAAAGTTTGAGCTATGTCGGGAAGTCAAACCTTTGTGTAATTTATTTTAATCAGAATTGACATTTGAAATTAAATTTTAATCTTAAAATTTAATGATTTAGTCTGAAGTCACAATGATGATTCAGCCGCTTTGTTAAACAAGTAGAGGAGCTCTTTAAGCTCTTTATTATTATATTAACTATTTTTTATTATTATTGGGTCTCTTCCAGACTAATTAATATAAATGAATAATTTACTTTGAGATTGTGAAATATATCTTCAAATGTACTGCGCAAGCGCAGTCTCTGCCATATTTATATGTTTTTCAATATTCTCCAATTTGCCTTGTGAGGCCATGTATTATTTATTTAGCTCTGTTGTTTTACCTTGAACAAATAATTCAATATTTTCTTAAACTTGCAAATGTTCCTATTTTTGTTAAATCAAATTCCTTATGGTTACCGCCCACCCTCTTCCCAGCTATTGTGGCCTCTAGCGATTAGAGTTGGAGGTGGTGAACGGTACAGAACTTTTAATTATATTTCTTTATTCCTATGGAGAGAATTAAACTGCGACAAAAGCGAAGGAGTTTTTTTTTAATATATATATTTCTATTTTACGTTTTCTTAACTTAGCAAAATTACGACCTTGAGTGGCAAAAATTAAATATAGCCAATAAGACTCAGATTATTACCCAATTAAAAAAAAGTTTGCAAAATAAAGCCACAAAATCTCTTTAAGTTTAGAGAAAAATAAATAAATAAACTCTACATTTCACGTAATAAATAATAGAGTTGATGGAAATAAAAATAAGAAATTTCACCTATTTTAAGGCCTAGCGTACATGGTTTGTAACTCATGTTGACTTCAGTGGTCTTGGGGTAAAGTGCTAGCCTCAAGAAACGATATTCGTGGGTTCAAGCCCAACTGGGATCAACACATTTTCCTTGAGAGATAAAAATCCGTAGCACAACTTCCTTCGGAAGGGAAGTAAAGCCGTCTGTTCCATGTCAATTTTGGCGTGTAAAAGAACCCTGGAAGGTATTTTAAAATACCTTTCCCAGCGAAATTGGTAGGCTATTTCGCTCTCGCTCATAGAAATTCTCGTGTGCTGATGTAATTAGTCGGTTCAGAAAGTGCACGTTAAATAACTCAAATAAATTAAATTAAATATATAATGTCTTATGACATACGTGAGGCTTTTCAAAAAACTCACCATAAGTTATATAACCCATGATTTTATAGGGAGTCCACCTTCGACTTCCAGCATTGATACAAAATAACTAATATTTGTCACTGTAGAAAAATGTTTTATTTGATAGCTAAAATCTTATCAAACCTTTCCAATAATTTTGACTTAGGGATTACTTTGTAATTAATCTTTAGAATATTGTTAATTACGTGGGCTGAGAATATAAATAAAATTGTAATATTTATATTTACGCCAAGATCGCCTTACACTGCTACAGTTTGAAATGGTTGCGAGACTCATTCTTTTTTAGTTTATTCTTCTTATAGTGTAATCAAATTTCGCGCATGCGCACAACCATGACTCAACTTTGGCTAAGGACACGCATTACATGATTACCTTGAGAATTGAGATTATTATGATAAACAGGGACAATTGTGTAGAAATAGATTCGCAGTCTGTATTAACGGGATGAAAAAATGTTATGACTATCGCAAATAAAAGTTGTGTATATTTTTCTAGTAAATATGTAAACATTTCAGAAATTTGATAAAATTCCCCGAGCTTTCCCTGTTTTACAGATCCTTTAAAATGGTATCAATGTAGTTTTTTTAGCACCGCGTCTTAATACCTGTTCAGGTTATACGCCTTTGTACTAATTACGTTAATGAGTTAGGAATAAGGAAGGTTGAATTTAGAGGATATGTACCCGCATTTGCATAAAGAAATAGAAAGGGGTAAACCACCCTCAGTACACCCTACCGGGATTCGAACCCCGATCTCCCCATAATTGGCAGTCCGGTCTACTGCGAGAGTGACGCCTTAGACCATTCGACCACCGAAGCAGGTGTTATCAATGTTGACAGTATATATATATATATATTTGTAATTTCTAAAATNGTGTTCCAAACATCCATTCATTACAAAATCAAGGTTATGTGTGTGGTTAAGTTGGCTAACCTGTGGGCAGCTCCATGTGATGAAGGGTTTTCCCCGCAGGGCTGCCATCTTGGCCGCCATCTCACACAGCGCGGGGTCTATGGAACAAATGAGAGCTTGGTTCCTGGCCTCCACCATGGCCTGTAGCAGGGCTACCAACCCTCCAGACAGCTCGTCACACACCGCTGGGAGAAACAAACAGGACACGGTTACCAACACAACGGCAAGCGGGATTACTGTCCAATCTTCATAGAAACACCTAGAAAAGTTACTAGATCCATGTGTCCATACGTCGAGTCACGCGACCTTTTGACCTATATCATCAATATCCATAAAATAACAGTAATAATATAGAAAACTGTTATCACTGTTGGCAGCAAATAAATATGTGTGTAGTTTATAAAGGGCTCTTCCTTTGAAAATTGGACTGTATTATTACCCCGACACTCATATTCGTCAAACGCAGCAAGGCTACCAACATAATTAAGAGATTTACCAACACACCAGCAGAGCTACCAACTTGAAGACAATTAGTTTCTATTGGCTCTGAGGTGGGGGTTGTAGGGGGCGCGAGAGAAGATAAAAACAATATTGCTCCATGAATGTGAGGAATGCCAGGCCTCCACCGTGGTTCGGATCCCACGTTAAACTGTAGGTCCTCCATTTCATCTCACAATCACCCTACCATTACACATTAGCGTGAGTATAACATGAACGGGTAGTAAGACGCGGTGCTAATAGTAATAATAATATTAATAATGTAAGTGCGTATAACCCGAACGGGTAGTAAGACGCGGTGCTAATAGTAATAATATTAATAATAATAATAATAATAATAATATCGGTCCAGTTGAAAAATACAGTTTAATTTTCTTCACGCGGTGATATCGACACTTGTTGAATACCTGCCGAGGATATCCTGGAATTTAATGACAACTCTTTCTCTCCAATTAAAAAGTTTCTCATCTAATGCCGCCATGCTCGTGACGGATATTCAACAACTGTTGATATCACCGTGCGAAGAAAATTAAACTATGTTTCTACTGGAGCAATATTTATTTTATTTTTTGGGCCAAAAAAAGTTTTTCCATAAAAACCACAAAACATTTACCTTTTCTCGAGTCACCTACACCCCACCATAAAAAACACTATATACATGTGATTACTGTTAGATTATTAGTTCTGTATCAGATTTAAAAAAAATCCTGATTTCAAGTAACTTTCTAATTTATAATAATTTGAGTTAATCATTTTAAAAAAAAGATAATTTTCAAAAAGAGTTGATACTTAAAACCATTTGTTAGTAAGGAAAAAAACGCTCTTTCATCCTTACAATTACGGGATATAAGAAACTTTGTTCTAAGAGTATATGCATTCTTACTCTCAAGAATAAAGCTAATGGAAATGAAAAATAATTATTTTAAATGTATTCTTTGTGAACTTTAAAACTGAAACGTAAATTACTGTAATTAGAAAAAAAATATATCATACTGGTCTGAATCAATGTTTGTCGAAACTAGCTAATACAGCTGGATTAAGTTGTAAGTAAAAAGCCTTAGGTTAAGTTAATGAGGCAATTTTATAGCTCTTTTAAAGAGCTCACTTTGTTAGATACATATAATTACCCACTCTAAGTTTAGATCATTAGACGAACAATTTAATTGAAAGCAAAAGGCTGTTTGCCTCTAAATTATTGAAGTGGTATTTGTAACGTATATAATGTTTGTGTGTTTTGGACAAATTACGTAATTCATTTATTGGTACTAGTTACTGTTCGCTTTGTTGTCTAGTTAGAGTTCAAACTACCGCAGATTTAATAAGATTATAAATTATAGACCTATTTTATATAACAAACGCAGAAATCTAAGAGACATTGTCAAAGACTACCTACATCAGTAGGAATAGCATAATAGTATTTCGAATACTTCATTGTCTTGTTGATTGAAAAGAAAAATTAGATTAATTCATTGTTGGCTGCGTATTTAAAAAAAAAAATTTTTTTGTCTATATTATGTCTTATAAATAGACACATCGGAATTTCGCGAAATAAAAGAAGATTGAAGATTTTCGCGAAATTGACTGGTTTACCTACTTAATCAGAGATCATGAAACTGCACATAGAAGGATTCACGATAGCTATATTTATCATTAATTATTGTTCATCCGCTGGTTTTGATAAATTCGCCAAAGATTACTTCTCTACAAATAAAGCTACTACATTTATTAAGAACCACGCCTACGAAATACTGAAATCAAACTTGGTACAGAATAATCCACGAGCTGTTATATTTATCACGCACGGAAATCAACCGGCGGATATATTGAGCGATGTAATTTATAAACTTTACAAAGAAGTCAACGCCAATATTTACAACTTCAATAACGTATCCATGATCAAAGAAACGAATGATGATGATGATGATGACAGCTACGAAAGTGACGGCGATGAAAGGAGAAGTGATGGTATTTTAGGAGACAGGAACTATTTTCTCCTTTTATTCGAGAAGATTGACTTGGAAGAGCTCGTGAATAACTTCGTGGAGCTATCAGCGTCTACTGCCTGGAACCCTAGATCTAACCACCTTCTGCTACTGACGTCCGTTGTCAAAGATGATCCGCAGGAAATTAGGGAAATGTTTCAAATATTTTGGAAGAGATTCAGCCTCTTGAATATCCTTGCATTGTATCGGACCAAGGAAAATGAAGGTTGGGAATTTCATCTGGTAAAATATCAGCCTTTCAGTGGAGAGATGACTGACGTCTTTTCACTTTGGCAAAGCGACAAGTACATGAAGTTGTATAGTGAGAAACTGCTTGACGTGAAAGGCCATCCCATCGGTCTATCACTATACAACGACCCCCCATCAACTTACATCACCGTCGACGCCAGTGGGAACGTCACCCTCGGTGGATTTCTGGTGACTCCGATCCTGACGTGCGTCGAGAAGATGAACGGCAAGGCCATGGTGACGTCGATGTCAAACCAGCTCAGATCTTTCGCCGTGGTGGAAGACTCGTCGTCGAACGATTCGTCCGACGTATACGTGTCCCTACGCCCAATGACGAGAACCTCCCTGAGGCAGTCCACATACCCTCACGACATAGAGCACACCATGTGCCTTGTGCCAAAGGCGGAGCAGATACCGAAATACCTGAGCCTCTTCGTGCCGTTCTCAAAGGAGGTCTGGGCGTGCGTCGTCTCGGGTTACCTCGTGCTGACGTTGACGTGGCACCTACTCAGACTCGTCACCGCCGTGGACAAAGGATCCAGACTGTTCCGGAACATAAACCTGCAGATGTTTCGCATAGCCGTACACGGGACCATTTCTGATCACCTGGTCAAGTCCAAGTTGAGATTCTTCGTCATGACTTTGGTTTGCCTCAGTTTTTTAGTGAACGCGACCTACACCGGGTTGATAACGAGTTACCTGACTGCACCGTCTTACTATAAGGACATTGATACTCTGGACGAGCTAGCCTCGTCCGACCTCAAGATAGGGATACCGCTCAAAGAGTTGACCCAAACTGACATGGACACGTTTGACCTCACTGACGAAGTCACGTTGAAACTTATATTAAATTTCATTCCGATGAGCGACAGTAATACCATCTTGGAAATGGCGGTCACCCATCGGAATGTCAGCAAAGCGCTGCTCACCTCAGAAGCCGTTTACTTGATGAACAACGCGTCTTATTACGAAGAGGGTTACCCTCAGCTACATGTCGTTAAACAACCTTTCATGGCTGTTCCTTTGGGGTACACTCTGAGACACAACTCCCCATACACGTCCAGGATATACTCCTTGATGAGAAGATTGGTAGAGTCGGGACTGTACAAGAAGATGAAGAGCAACGCGGTGTACGGTCCCACGTCCATTAGCGGTTATCGACCAGACTCTCTGAAACCTCTGAGTAGAGAGCACCTCCAGGCTGCCTTCTACGCTCTAGCTCTGGGGTTGAGCTTTAGCGTCGGCCTCTTTGTTACAGAGGTGTCGCCTTGGATACGAACGGCGCTCTCTTGGGTTGTCTACAGAGCCGCAGGAACATTTTAGTTGGGAGAAGTTTCGATCGTGAAATTGTTGCTGAAATTGTGTGTTTAGATAAGTTTAAAAAAAAACACGCCCTTTCCCAGCCAACTCTCGAGCAGTGGGTATACATCCGGAAGCCATTCAGATGATTTATTTTCATGATAGTTAAAGATATTTTTTTCAATTTTTGTTCTTATTTTACACAGATCACGAAATATTTTTACACAAAAATTGCACAAAGACAGACGAACTTCGATAGCCGAGTGGTCAAAGGCTTAACTCCCATGTTGGACTGACCTGCTGATGACGGGGAGAACGGGTTTCGAGTCCCGGTTGAGTCTACTGAGGGTGGTTTTTTTTTCCTAAACAGTTTCCCACTCTCCTTCTAAGCGAGTGCGGGTAGATTGCCTCTAGAATGCTTACTTCTTCATCCTTACCACGTTAGAGTAGTTATCGTAAATGCGTTTAATCTGAACAGGCAATAAGACAGTGATGATAAAAAACCACATATCCATCTCTAGCTCCTAGATATATCTTGTACTGGTTGGGTAGTAAGACGCGTTGTTTGATCGGTAAAACGTACTACCCAAGATTATAAATAATTGTATGTAAAATATTAAATAGGAAGGCCATGATCATTTGTTTTTAGGATTGGTGTGTTTTATTATCATAGCACAACCTAAACAGTTGAAACTTGTAAAATGTTTTAATTTATTGTCTGTATTGTGTATCGAGTCTGAAAAATAAATTCATGAATCTTTCGTGCATATTATTTTATTACGTTTAATTTTAAACTATTATTACTATTATTATTAGTTTCTACATCACCTGTAGTTTAATCAGTATTTCTGTTCTTGTCAGTGACGAGGGGATTTAGAGGTTCGAATACCAACCGGGTATGTTAAGATGATTTTTTTTTTTTTTGCCTGAATGGTTTGCCACTTTTCTTCCAAGAAAACGATGGCACATGTACCCATTTAAATTCCTACTCCAATAGTGTAGTAAAATGTAGAAAACCCAGACGGGTAGTAAGACACGGGTCAAAAATAAATAAGATTTTTCCCCTCATACCAATCTTGGTTTATATCTATATATATATATATATATATATATATATATATATATA
>CABFWB010003969.1:56794-67813 GCA_902151455.1 Timema bartmani
TAGATAGATAGATAGATAGATAGATAGATAGATAGATAGATAGATAGATACATAGATAGATATAGAGACAGATAAAGAGAGATAGATAGATAGGTAGATAGATATACAGGATGTTCGGAAAATTATCCTAAACTGCATATACACCTTGTTTGAACCAAAAGTAATACAAAATCCCTGTACACTTACATCTGGAAATCTATGCTAATAACTAGGGGGCGGATTTTGCCCTAAATGCCTTTTTTATTCCTATGTCTTGAAAAGTAGACTTTTGAGGTATAATTTTATTTTCGATGATTGCAAAGATAATGTGATAACTTTTATAGTGCCTAGAAATGCCTATTTTACAAATGGGAGCCTTAAAAGTGCCTTTTTCTATCTCTCTCTTCCTCCCACCCTCTTTTTTTCTTTCTAAATACTTGCGGCTGCCCCCCTCCGCCACCCCCCTTTCACTCCTTAGGTTACTCCATAAGAAATCGTGTAAAAGTGTATTATTCAAACAGTGGGTTGGTGGTGACAGGAATGTCACAACGGATGGCAAAACAATTTTTTGTCAGCCATGTTCCAAAGAGGTACGTTACCTTTTCAAAAAGGATAAATGAAATTATTAATTTTGAAAGTCAAGGTTTTTATTACATATTTTGTCTACCGTTTAAAAGTAAACCATGATTCTTTGNTAAATGAAATTATTATTTTGAAAGTCTAGGTTTTTATTATATATTTTGTCTACCGTTTAAAAGTAAACCATGATTCTTTGATATTGTTCAAACTAAGTTTCTTTTCTTATTGAAGAATTTCAATGAGAAAGTGTAAAATATATTTACCAATGCGTAACATAAAGATCTTACCCCAAAAAAAATTGTACTCTTAGTTATCTTGTAGCTGATGCTTTGTTAATTTTGATTTGTAGAATGCACATATATTAATGCATGAAAATTTCCATTTTTAATATTTGGGTAAAATGCGAGAAGAAGTATCACCTAGAACAACACAAAAATACTGCAATACATATGAAGAATTCCAGAAAGAAAAGAGAATCGCAACCAATTTTTCCTGAAGTTAACGATTCCGTTAAAACCTAAGAGCAATTTTTTGCTGACTTATGCTCTGCAATGGTAGCTGCAAATATTCCTTGGAAGAAGCTGGAGAATACAGATTTCGGGGTATAGAAAAAACCTGAATCAGGCTACTAGTTCATTTGGCACGGCCATCGTAGACAAACTTAACAGAGTATTGCAGCGAGATCCTTGGTGGAAAGTGATGGCTAGTATTGCAGACATCTTAGAAGGAGAAACTACATCACTCCCAGAAGTCAAGTTTAACTCAGCTGAGCTAGCCTGTCTGAAGTTTTGCCCGATGACTTCATGTGAAGTCGAGAGAAGTTTCTCACAGTATAAAAATATTTTGTCAGAAAACAACCAAATCTACACCTCAAAATCTTGAGAAGTATTTGGTAATTAACTCTAATAGTAGTTAATTTGTGTTTATAGAAAATTTATGCCTGATTTTAAGAATAAATAATACAATTGTTGAGCGTTTTGGTTCTTTTTTTGCATTACAATTCCTCTTTAAGTGCCGATTTTTTTCTTTTTGGTGCCTATTTATTGCCTTTTTTACTTTATAATGCCTATTTATGTGCCTATTTATGTGATTTTTAGTGCCTATTTGCCTGCCTTTTTCAAATTTTTAGTGCCTATAAATCCGCCTACGTTATTAGTATATGGTGTCTGTGATCAAAACGAATTACTTATTTATCTTTCACACCAGTCTGGATTACTACAACAACACATAACTTTAATTACCACCATATAATCATAGTCCTAGTTTAAGGAGCTAAAAGGGTGGTAATTAACATTTGCTAGCTAGCAAGAGTTCTCCTAATAGAGATACATATTACAAAGTAATTGTTCCTTGAAGAGAAACTGATCTTTTAAACCTATGTAGTAGGGAAACACCTGGAATCTAAAAGAAATTAATATGACCGGACATTTCCTAAATATTACTGCCAGTGCAATCAATAGTATAAATATTAAGTTACCCTGCAACAGGGATAATAACACTAATCAAGAAAGTGTTCAAACTCGATTAACTCTATAGACACCTCAAACGGGCCTTACATAATAAACATAACTCTGCGAGCCACTACTATAGACTAGTAGCACTTCCACAGTTTGTGTACCTCAAATCAGTACAGACTTAGACATCTACATTTAGTTAGTTAGTTTAGTTAGTTAACAGACCCAATTAGGTCGTGAAACGAAACAAAATATAACCTGGCATCCTCCATAATTATTTCTTATGTTATTCTATAGCCTCAGCATGATTAAATTAAACAGTTTATGACTTCTGTTTACGACCCAAATATTTGCGACCAAGTCTAATGGACGTAGAAATATACTGCGCTTGTCGCACTATAATAAACTATGTCTTATGGGCATAGAAAAGGGTCAGACCAATTGACATTGTAAATCTAAATCCAATGGACATTGTATTATAAAGCTCACAGCTCAACAAAATAAATTATGCCTAAAGGGCATAGGGAAACAAATAAGTGTTGCTTAGTAAAACATAGTCTAAAGGACATTTACATGATAGAGCTCACAACTCCACCAACAGAAACTACGCCTTAAACCGTTTAGCATTTATAAAACACAAAATAATAATCCTCAATTTTGTTCATAAAAAAATGATCATTTAGCATATAATAATCCACCAATTTAACACATTATTCACATTTCGAAACAATTTTGCATGGTGCTATTTGGTTTTTATTTGTCATTTAAAAAACTAATTATTCATTTAAAAAAATCTGGTCTTTCATTGGCCAAAAGTTACCAACCATTTGCGGTCAATTCATCCAGGTAGACTCCAAGGGACAGATCCGCGAATGTCTGCGGATCTCCCCGGAGCTCATTTTCTAAAAAATACAACGCAACATTAGTTTGATATTCAGAATAGCTTGAATTAAAAAATATTATCCACTCTTGTTTATACTATTTTAAAATAATTTCCAGAGTGTTAAAGGAATCTGAGACACTTAGCAGCGTTAGCTCGTCCAGGACAGTGATTTATACATGTGTACTTGCAGATCTATTCACTTTGTATAGAAATAGGCAGCATTTTATAGCGGCGAGTACGAGTGTTTAGATACTTTCGAACAGTACAAGAGTGATTTTAAATCCCAACATATATTTTTAAATCGTTTGTATTCTGCTGCATTTAGGCCGGACTATGCAATTTCTTTCATAAGTGCAGGGGTCACATAAACTGATGCCATTCTGGTATTTTAAAAAACTACCTTCAATAAACACATTATTTTGTTAATTATAATAAACACTTTTCAGGGGGGTCGCAGAAACTGATGGAATTGTAATATTTTAAAACACTACCCTCAATAAACACATTATTATATTAATTATAATAAACACTTGTTCAAAACATCTTTTACATAAAATTTAGATTTTAGTAAACTATCCTCAAATAATTTTATAGTTTGTAATAATTTTATTCAATAAACAACTCTTAAATATAAAACACATTATTTAATTTACTACAACCACTCTTGTTTACACTATTTTAAATAATATTCAGCCATTAGAAGACTACCATTAAAATTAATTACCGTTTAACTATAGCATGGAATACTTTTTTTAATAAACTACCCTTGATTATAAGAAACACTTGTTCTGGCGTAACTTTAACTATCTATCATCCAAAAAAGTGGCTGCCTAGACACCCTCAAATTATCGATAGTTTTAATTCTCAGATACCTATTTTAAATTAGTAAACTTAGACAAATCTGCTGTGATTTATTGTAGTTTTGAAATTGATTTAATGTATACACTTTGATTTGATAATAATAAATAATGCGTGTGCATGTTATAAAAATACATTTACTAACCCAGATCTATCAACGAGGCGTTATCACTCATCTTGAGTTGCGTGTTTAATACTCGGAGACAAGTTATACTATGAAAGTATTTCAAAACAGGCACTGATATTTACAGTTGTTACCTGCTAGGATTGCGATAGAGCGATGATGTCATCGGGGGAAACCCATTGCCCCATTAAAGGAGGGAAGAGGGGGAGGGTTGCTAGGGTCGATGACCTCATGTACTAGCTTGCGGTTTCAAGGTCGCAATCTATTCATGTCTTGACTTGTCGAGTCGAGCTGCCAAACTGGGGCCAGACATCAGGTTGAATGGTATCAATTACCTCATTACTAGTACACGGTTTCAAGGTGACGAACTTTTCTTGTCTCGACTTGTCATATCAAGCTGCCAAACTAACGCCATTCATCAGGTTGAACGCGGACAATTACCTCAAGTACTAGCTCATGGTTTCAAGATCACGATCTCGACTTGTCTTGTCAAGCCGCCAAACTGGCGCCAGTCTCAGGGTTGTGACAGAGCGATGACGTTACCAGGGAAAATCCATTTCCACATAGCAGACCAACATGTACTAACAATTACAGCGGAAAAAACTCCATTGGGATAGAAATAAACCTTTGTATCATTAAAGGAGTAACAAAGGACAACAGGTAGTTTACCCCATTTCGTTATGGAAATAACCGGAGGGGAAATGGAGTAAGAAAAGAAAGGGTAATTCAGAACAGTATTCCACAGCAAGATGGAAAAATACCAAGAAGGGGATTCTGTCACCGGGGCCAGAGTTGCGATATCACACGGCATGATGACGTCACCAGTGAAAACCCAGATCGGAGTCACGGGTCAAAGGTCAAATTGGGGCGAAGGGACATGCCCTCTACTCACGTAATGAATAAACCCTTAAGGCATTCCCTATGTTATAAATAAAAGCTAATAATTAGGGGCCTTTGTAATGGGAATTTTAACATGGAAACAGGCAATGTTACTAATCAATTAGGTGAATCAAATTTTATCTTATCATGATTCACGGGAGGATCTGATTGAAACATTAAATAGGCCTGTTGTAGATATAAGAAACAGGCAACAAAATTAGATTTTTTTAAGTTCTTGTAAAAATATTATTAGAGAATATTAAATTTTGCTAAGCTCGTTAGAAATTTTTTTGCAACTTTAATAAATGTGGTTTAGCAGCTATGTATTGTTCACAAGTCCGTACAAATAATGTTGGCTACACAGTGTCAGTGACAAACACAAAAACGACGTTAGATACTCTACAGATCTCTACTGCCGTTTGTCTCCCGATCGGCATTAATCTTATTGTGTTTTTTTTACGTCGGTATCGCGATTAAACTTATTAATCCTGGTTTTGGACTCTAGTTTTTTACTTCAATAATATTGTAATTATTTTGAAATAGACCTACTTTCGTTAAATAAAACTGTATTTAAATAAAATTATTGAAATATAAGCCAGCATCTGAAGAGTAGTTGAACTACGAAAAATTAGGTTTGAGTGGGTTTTTTTAAGTGATCATTACCATCAGAGTCAAGCTAAAGGGTATGTTTAGGATATATGCAGGGTTTTATTGTACCGAAAGTCCATTTATCACTATCATTCATATACGAATTTTCTATATGATGCTTAGTCTATAGTTTACACAGGACGGGGGTCTGTGTGGTGGGGGTGGGTTTGAAAGGGTGGGGTGTATTAAGGAGTCTCAGGGTTGGGGATAGGTGGTTGGCAAGATCTGTATAGCCCCTAGGAGATAAAATTTAGATCCACCACTGTTCGTAATCGAATGATTACTCGAAATTTTTCGCGGTGACGATGGGGGACAAATCGACAAAGTTTCTTGTTAATAACTACAGTATGTCTCTATTAAGAAAGAACAAAGTTTGGCGCAGAACACTTAGCTATGAAGCCATACTAAAATAGTCAGAAACGGCCTTTTAAATGCCGTTTTTATCCAAATATAATTTCATATTTCAACAATGTTTTGTATTAAGAACATCTAGCAACTTTTTTCTCCATTAATGTTTAGTCCGAAATGTTCCATGTGCAATAGTGTTTGTATAAATTTACGATTTCGATCCGAATGTATCACAGAGTTGATGGGCATGTTATGCACACTTCTAAGTACTGACATAACTTAGGTTACAGTATTTTGAACATATTATGTAAAAATACTTTTAAAAATACAAACCTGTAACTGAACAGCCTTGATTGGAAGGCATGTTTATGTAAATATTTTATGTTGTGAGTAGCGAATGACACAACGATTGTTACGAAGATTGTTTTGATGAATCAATAAACAAACAAAATAGAGGGACTGATACAAAAAGAGGTGTCAGCAGCCCTGAGCCAGGAACCAGGCCAGCGGCCCAGTTAAAAGAGGGTGGTCTTGAGCTCCTTGGGGCTGACTACGGAAGATCGTAAGCTAGGAGGTCACGCTGCTTGTCACGGGGCCACGTTGGCTAGGTCATTGGATTCACCAAGTAACAGTCGGTGCTGCCATTCGAGCCCAGGGAACCAGGTTCAAAGACTGTGCAGGACCCACCTAGCAGTCAGACAGGCCATTTGGTAAACTTCATAACACCTCATTTGGTCACTCACTTCTCTATATTCACTAAGTTCTTCATTTTAGCTTAACTTTTACCATCACATTTGTAGTAGTACAGTAGTATTAATAAAACTTTTAAAATCCAAGTCTAACGTCAATAAGGATTCCACACAAGTAATTATATCATCCCCCCTTATCCTCGCCCAAAGACATCCTGACATATATCCAGGCCCCCACGGTAAACACATGGAAACAGGGGAGGTCACAAACCTATATTTTTGTGTGTGTTTCCATTATTTATACTCTTTGATAGTATGTATTTATGTTTTATTTCTTTAAAAAAATTGCATGTTTTATATATATATATGTCAGATTTTGCGTCTATTAATTTTTCTTTAATTTATTCCTGGACCAATACATATAGATGTCCTGCAATGGAAACACTGGCAAGACTGGCTAGTTTGGTTTAATAATGCCGATACTCATAGACGTCCTGCAATGTCAAGGATTGCAAGACTTACTATGTCTAATATATGTGCTTTATTCACTCATTGTATCTTCTGGCTTAGCACGAATTCCATGACCAACCTGTTCGCACCAAATTCTATAGTGAAGAGAAGTCCTAATAAGCTATGAATGATGCAGCAACAAGATGTTCCAATAGAGGGATCTGTAAATGCACTGATTGACCCGGCTGAGCAACAAATATGCCACTCACAATCTTTCACGGCAACTAGCCAGGTGTCCAGCCTACGTGAATTGGGAACTGGACAAGTTTAACTGCCGACTCTCCAGATGTCCAGCCTACGTGACTTGGGAACGGGCCAAGTTGAACTGCAACTAACCAGGTGTCTGGTGTACGTGACTTTATGGACGTAGATTCAACAGCCAACTCACCAGGTGTCCGGCGTACGTGACTTGGTGTCAAGCCAAGTTTTGGCAGCTGCTAACAAGAGAGTTCTGTTAGCACGTGTTAGCCGTGTGACGTTGTAATTTTGATATGAAAATCTCCCACCTCTTTATCCATCAACTAGACCTATATAACGAGGGACCTCAGCAAATATGGTTGACTATTACTTCCGACACTTCCATGTGAAGCTCTGTTCTGGATTATAATAATCAGCTAGCATAGTTGACTATTACATCCGATACTTCCACGAGAAGTCCTGTTCTGGACTTGAACATAATCAGCTAGCGTGATGTACTATTACATCCGACACTTCCACGAGAAGTCCTGTTCTGGACTTGGAAATAATCAGCTATCATAGTTGAATATTATATCTGACACAACCACGAGAGGTCCTTGTCTGGACTTGAACCTAATCGCTCCAGGATGGCAATATATAAACTTTATATATTTTAATTTAAAATTTAAAAGACCTTTAATGGGTTTGAGTGTTTTCAACACTTATATTAACTATGTGATTGAAATCGTTCAGTGTAGACGTCTGTAATTTCTCAATAGTAGATTTATTTTTAAAAGTAAATTTGTTTATGAAACTCTTAATGTTTCCTTTTGCCACTTGAGCGCTAGTTTCTTTGTAATTTTTAGAGATGTTAATAGGTAGCTACTTTTGATTCTTTTTCTAGCTTGGAATATTTAGTTTAAATATAAATTTTGATTGCACTTGTGGTTATCAATAATTGTTTACACTTTATAATTTGATGTTTTTTATAGGTATTATTTTGTAGACGTATTTTCTTTGAATAAAATATTAAAGTAATTCATTTTTGTTGGTTTATAAGTTTTAACTTTTAGTTTAGAAATTTGTTTTGTGAGAAATTACAAGTATTCTAATGTAATATTGCTTTGTTTTCTATTATAATGTTGAATATTAACAAGTCGGAATCTTGTCGATTACTTCAAAAGTGGTGATATTAATGGTCCCCCGGAAGTTTGAGCTGTGTCGGGAAGTCAAACCTTTGTGCTGTTTATTTGTATCTGAATTGATATTTAAATTTAAATTTAATCTTAAAATTTAAATTTGTTTAGTCTGAATTCACAAAGGTGATTCAGGCGCATTATTAACCGTTTAAAAGAGGCTCTTTAAGCTCTTTGTTATTATGGTAAGGTTTTCAAGGTTTATTGGTCCAAACTATTTAATAAATATCAGAATTGATATTTAAATCTAAATTTAATCTTAAAATTTAAATTTGTTTGTTCTGAATTCACAATGGTGATTCAGGCCCGTTGTTAAACATTTAAAAGAGGCTCTTTAACTTATTTTTTTTTATAATATTAACGATATTGTTTATTAATGGGTCTCTTCCAGACTAATTCATATAAATGAATAGTTTACTTTAAGATTGTGAAATATACTCTCAAATGTACTGTGCAAGTGCAGTCTCTGCCATATTTATATGTTTTTCAACACACTTCAGTTTGATTTTTAAGGCCATGTAATTTGTTGTTTTACCTCTGTTGTTTACCTTGAAAAATAATTCAAATATTTCTTAAACTTGCAAGTTTTCTACTTATTGCTATAGTAATTTTCTTAGATCCCGTCCACCCTCTTTTAGTCTATTGTGGCCGTAGCTATAAAAAGTGGCCGGTACCGCTTTATTCAATGGTTTAGAATCATAATTATAGATCAATAACTTGAATGATATAATATTAAATGAATATTGATTTTCAAACCATATCATTCCTATCATATAAATGAAACACGGCACGACTTGTGTTGACAAATAATAAGTGTTTGGATATATTTATTTAAAGTACCATGACATTGGTTCTATTTGGGGGAATTAATATGGCATTAAAGAAAACATTTTATTTCATACAATGACCGTGAAAAACTAGGGTGAAACAATTATTCATCATTTATGAGTGAGCACGACTTGCATCGTAGCTATGGAAAAGTACGATTGCCCGAGTATGACTTTGTCGTGCTCAGAGTGTTAAACAAGTTGAATTTAGAAGTGGTTAAAACACACACTTAATGAATTATAGATTACTAATAAAAAATATGTATACATCACTGGCCAATATCTCCCTAATGATCATATTAAGTTTTACATTTTCCTTCAAGGAAGCGTTGAGGATCACCATTTAAAAGACCTCGTGCCAGATCAACGCCCTTGATACAAACCTTGTCCTCAGAATGGAATATCGGCAACGTTCTAAACAGTAAGGTGGAGTACAAACTACATTCACAAAATAATATAAAAAGTATTTATAGACACTTTCAGGTGTTTATAGCATTCAAAAGTAAAATAATGTAGTACATAAAAAATTAAACTTCCATAAGAACGGATTGAGCTAAGACTAAATCTGGATTATAGGTCTTACAGTTAGATCATTTCGGTTCTTATGACAGCTACTTCTGCTCAATAAATTCAAACCAAATACACTACACTGTAGCTATATATTATAGATTTATTTTCATATTCGAAAAACTTATACCTATACTCGCATTGGAGGGTACGGGAACCAAAGGCAGGCTTATCATGCCTTGTCTGGTTTACAGCCTACGGAAAGGTTACGGTTCCAACTGGAAGTTTTTTTCCCCCTACAGGGTTTCCCACCTCACCGCCATTCAAATGAGGATATATGTTCTCTTAAATTTCAACTTCCTCATCCCTAACTCGCTATCGTAGCTAAAATAAATATAGCTCGGATAGGTAATGAGATTTGTTTTATTTAAGGTATTTAACGTGCACTTTCTCAACAGACCGGTTATATCAGCACATGACCTATCATCAAACTTTAATCTAGAACAGACACAACATTCAAACCTCTGGCCATCAATTCAACACTGTGAAAGGGGTATCCCCAAATTCACAAATGATAGGTTTCTACCATTCTAAGAATTGAACCGGGCCCCTTAACTCAGTAGGTAGACATGCAATCGACTGAACCAAGGTGTTAGACTCGGATATCAATACGTGGGATTAAAATATCAAAATAAATAGCATACATTTCCTAATTAGTTTAAGAATGGAAATTTCCAAGATAAAAAGTTGTTAGATAGGTTTTGTGTATTCATACTTTAAGTCAAGTGATCTGCAGCCGTCACTTTAATTAGACATTATCAATGGCCATAAGATATAACTAATAATATATAAATATGTGTTTAATGTTGACTGCAAAAAATATATATGTAATTTATAAAATGTCCTCTAAAATTCCATTCTTAAGAAAATCAAGATATTTAAGGTTCTAATAAAGTGTGAGAGAAATGGGTTGTTTTATATTAATTTAATTGATTATCTTAAGACTTTGGCCAATGTTTTTAAGAAAATCATATTATATGTTTTAAAAAAGGCTTCTCAACAAACCTAACAACAACCACAACAATTATTTTAGTGTAAGCCTACTTGAAGACTTGAATTTTTACTCAGTTTTTATTCGCAATACATTTGATAATACAGATCATTTCTAAAAGATAACCAAAAACATTTCATTTAATATTTTATGAGAGAAAAATAATTGTAAGGTTGCGAGTCACCTATTATGATAAATTAACGTATGCCACAAGTGTAGGCCTACATATTGCAAAGGTCCTAAAAGGCTCACGCTAAGGCTCCATATTTTTTATTACACATCTAAATAACTTAAGTAACCTGTTTATAGT
>CABFWB010003970.1:0-11044 GCA_902151455.1 Timema bartmani
AGTGACACTAGCGAAGCCCAGTGTTGAAGGACTCAAGCTGGCAAAAGGAGCGCAGCGAAACCCCCGTAAGGTTGAGAATCGGTTTCTTACATGTCTGTGGTCGAGGCCCAAAAAGGTTTCCGACACCTGCAGCTTAGAGCATGGGGCCACTAATTCGGGTAGTGTAAAATTTAATATCACTAAGCTAAATTTTACTGTTAAATAATGAATCAGTTAATATTGTATTTTTAGATCCCTATATTTCATGTGTTTGTGTTTGAGTATATTATATTGGTAGGCACGCGGGCTAAACTTCAATCTCGTCGTGTTTCAGTTTGATGGTGTCAAGCAGGCAAGGTGTGGTGAAGGTGATTTTTCTTAATATCATTTTACCGACACCCTCCCTCTAAACAAATAAAGATACACTTCCTCTAAAAATCTACCTCACTCATCCATAACCCATCAGAATAAATAAAATGCGCATAACCTGACCACGCGATACAACATGGCCAAAAAATTTAGCTATTTGTGAGTAGTCTGACGATTTAACAAGCTATCGACGGTATTTAAGGCTTTAATATTTTATTTATTTATTTGAGGCATTTAGCGTACACTTTATAAACCGACTGATTATTCCAGCACACAAGAATTTCAATGAGCGAGAGTGAAAGGGCCTACAAATTTTGCGGGGAAAGTTTTTTTTTTCACTTATTTTCCAGGGTTATTTCATAAGCCACGATCGACATGGTACCGATGGCTTTACTTACCCCCCGAAGAAAGCTGTGTTACGAATTTTACCGTTCAAGAAAAATCCGTCGATCCCGTCTGTGTTTGAACACACAAGCACTTTACCCCAAGACCCCCCAAGATCAGCAACCGCCAGTATAAGACTTTATTATCACGTAGTATGAATTGTGAAGAGAGTTTATTAAGTGTCGGGTGCGTGCTTGTATGGGACTTTTTATGTAATAACTCTGAAATCGTGGAATACCTCTTAACATTTTAGATTTTTTTTTTATTTGTCACAAACCCAAAACACGAGTTTCATCGCGAACATTTAATGTGCCTACAAGGAGACCGAGAAAAAAAAAATGAGGAAGAATAAAACTACATAGTAGGAATGTGAAATAATAAAAGTACGTGTTAATGGTGTAGGACAGCGTGCGCGATGCGGCCATGATGGCGGTCACGTGACCGGGATGGCTGTCACGTGTCTGTGGGCTGCTTCCGTCTAGCATTCCTCCACCTCCACCCGAACTTATCATCTATTTTCCTCAGCCAACAACTGGGCTCGGTCATTCGTTCGTTAACGAGTGGGGCCATTCCTCCCAACTCCATGGCTGGCAAACAGCACATCATTATAAGTTGAAAAGAAACGCTCGCTCACAGAACAATTTCCTTAGTAATATTCTTATCTGACGGCTATAAAAGCTACTGGATCTTCTTTCACGTATTCCTATATTAAGTAATGTGATCTATAGCTGTCCATTTTGATAGACTATATCAATACGTATAAACCAGGGGTGTACGACTTAATAGTGACTGAGGGCCACTATTGTATTCACGAGTCTAGTTCGGGGCCGCATCATAAGCGGCTAATTTTTATCAAGTCATGTAAAAACAAGAACATGTATTTTAAATAAACGGTGTTAATTTTAAACAAGTATAATTACATTTAAAAATTATTTTCCGACTAGAATATATCATATTTGATATACAGGGTGGGGTCAAAACAATTAGACGGTTATTAAATTGAAAAATAACACTTTAATTGAAAAGTAAATATTCACTAGCTAATTAAAAGCAAACTACATAAAACACTTTTATAAGACAATGTCACCAAGGTGAGCTCTACTGGACGTCAGACAAACCTCAGCACGTTGTACATCACTTTCGTCAGCATAGATCGTCTAATTATTTCCGCTCCACCCTGTATATATATTGCGCGTCTGAGCTACATTATTCGTTATCCAGTAATGGGAAGATTAGTCAGTACTAATGTACCTTTGACCAGGGGACACCCAAATGGACTAATCGTACATCCTTTCCGTGGAGGATCTTTCCGTGTCCTGATGAAACGAGGTGATCATGATAGTGAGTATGAGGGCGATAGTGATAGTGAGAATGAGGGGGATAGTGATAGTGAGGGTGTGGAACTTGTGGAAACACTTAAACCTAATTTCAGACTAATTAAACAAACTCTGGTGGCCGTTGGGGTAGTTTCCCTTTAGGGAAAGATACCCAAGGTACCAGCCAGGTATCGAACCCGGGACCCCTAAGCTCGTAGCCAGGTGCACCGAGCACTACACTACGGAGCCGGTTACTATATTTGATGCGTCGATATAATACAGGAGATTAATTAAATATGAACATCAGTTAGAGGAGCTTCAATGGATTTCTCTCCCTCTAGTGCAAATCTTCTTGTCTCTCTTCTAAAAACAGTTGGAAACAAACCCCTGATACAAAACTACACGAATAAAATAGTAAGACACACGCTTCAGTGGTCAAATGCGCCAAGGCGTCACAATCGCGAATATACTGGACTGCCTACATTGGGGTGATCGGGGATCGAGGTTCCTAAAAAAATTCCCCTCTCCCTTAACCCAAATGCAGCTACATTTCTTCTTAATTAAACTTTATTCATCTTTATCAAGCTAGCGTCAGCAGTACAAGTGGGTATATAACCCAGTCGGTTAGTAATAGGGCCTACATAGTGCTGATAAAAAAAATTGTCTCCCAACTATAGGACAGTGGTTTTCAAACCCTTTCATGCCCCCTCCCTCATGCTGATAAAAAAATTGTCTCACAACTATAGGACAGTGGTTTTCAAATCCTTTCTTGCCCCCTCTCTCCTCCCATACTTACCAACCTCACATCTCTCATGATAATTTGAAAAAACTTATGATAACCCCCTCCCCACCCCCACCACCACACCTTTTTATTTACAGCCATCCAATTCTTTGTCAGAAAACGTACCTTTGCATCATTCTTCATATTGTCTTCACATATGTAAACAAAACAATTATTTATCAACAAAAAACACAGTATTATTATTAGCACCGCGTCTTACAACCCCGTCAACAAACACTTGGTATTAAACAATTTCCAGTGATCATACATTTTGGTGATTGATAGAGAACGTAACCCGTTTCAGTGGCTGCATTGTCTAAGGTGCTACTCTAACAATAGAGCAAATTACCGATGACTGGGAGATCGTGGTTTGATCCCGGTAGGATGTACTAAAGATGGTATTCCCTTCATGGTTTCCTACGTGAATGCGGGTACACTTCCTATACATTTAACCTTCCTCGTGCCTAGCCCATTAGCGTAATTAGTACTTAACCGTACAGCCCGAATGGGTATTAAGACGTGGTGCTAAACAACAAACAAAGAATAAAAATCTTACTCAAAATAAAGGTACTCATTTACGATTTACAAGTTTATTGGGGAAGCTCGTAGATGTAAGAATTCCTAGAAAAGAATATTATAATGTTGTGATATTTGTAGGCTTGTAAATTTCTCCATATTTTCGCGCTAATCCTAGCGAGCCCTCACGCTACTGCGGGGTACTGTGGTACTCCATTCTTAGAACAACTAAACAAGTTATTTTATTTTCTACAAATAGTAATTAAATAAAATACCCATGTTAATACGAATATTAGGAAAAACTTCCAATTATTAAAACTTATTTTGGACATTAGAACCCTAAACCTAAACTTTCACTCTCTATATTTTAAATATCTTGATTTACTTTTACAAATAGAAAAATAATATTCTAATATCAATCTGTTAGAACTCAATTCCTTACTCTACTTTTTTTGGGAGCCATTTATTATTGGTATTTTAGTTTTATTTGAAAGTTTAGTTGTACCAAACGTTACGGACGCACAAACAATTTACGTTCCCATCAGTGGTATGTACACCCATGGTCACACACTCTAAGGCGTCAAGTTAACAATAACTTAAAATGATGACCTCAAGGTTCAAATCTTGACAAATTGCACTGAGGGTAATTTTTGCAACCTTTCTCTACTTTTTAAGGAGTGTATTTCCCCTAAGTAACGCTCTAAATCCTTACATCTTAATAGTATAAGAAGTAAGTTGCCCTTGTTTTGAATGTAGGAATTTAAAATAAACTTATTTTCTAAAGCAATTTCGATTGTGAAGCAACCAATATAGATTTTTTTTTAAATCTTTGAAAGCGCATTTTAAGTAGGTTCTATATTTTATAATCAAATCTAAACATGTGTTTTTCCGAAAGCACACCCATACCCTATTCATAATTAAATCTAGTGGGTGCTAGATAAGAATAAAACTGTCATTAATGAGCGTGACATAGATTGCTTCATTGGAAAAGGGTGAATTATGCAGGAAACGCCTTGGGGGGGTGGGGTGTGAAGGGGTTGGAAATAAGTTTACTGTTTTTAGGAACTACTTATAAAGGTAATACTTTGGAAGTGGGGGAGGGGAAGGGAGTAGCAGTAAGGTTCTTGAAAAGGCTTTTGTTTTTACCAGATTTGGTTTAAATTTGTGCATTTGCTCACATTATATAATTAAAATAAACTGAGATATTATAGTGATTTTTAGCGTTTTGAAAATATATGTCAAATGTTAAAAGGACTTCTAAGCCATGCATCGTATTAAACATGATAGGAAAGATTATTTCAAAACAGGCTTTTGATGTTATAAAATAGAATTGTTAAGAAAGAAAGAAAGAAATGTTTTTGAAAATATTCCTCTCACCTTCACCGCGTACAAATCTGCTAAACTATTGAAATGTAAACAATGTAAATCATTACACAAACAAATACAAATACTTTTTTTTACCTATTCGTACGTTGAGAATAAAGAACTAACGTTCAACAAAGCTAAAAGCACAATTCTCATGTCCTCAGCAAAAAGGGAGGGGGGAAACAACACAAAACAAACAACAACAAAAAACATCTCAGTTCACTCTTGTACAGCGGTCACGTTTTAAAGAGGACACGATGAGAGTGAATTGTAACTCTTTTGTTTTGTTTTATATGGTTAGGGATTTAAAAGAGGTAGATAGATGGTCGATCATATCGCTTGGTGAGTGACAGAGCTACCAAAAGACCAACATGTATTAAAATATTTATTACAAATTATCAATAATCATTCATTCAATTCTCAATGGCCCCATTAGCATTATAATCTCCAACATACATATATATATATATTCAAATTTCAATGAACCCATAATCATATTATTACTTGCGTACGCACGCACACACACACACACACACACACACACACACACACATATATATGCATATATAGTCTATATATAAGTAATTATATTGATAATGGGTTCATTGAGATTTGAATGAATGATTATTCATAATTTTTAATATATATGTATATTATATACGTAAGTAATTATAACTAAAATGGGTGTATTGAAGTTTGAATTAATGATTGTTGGTAATTTGATATACAAACGTAAGTAATTATATTAATAATGGGGCCATATAAGTTTGTATGAAAGAATGTTGATAATTTGCAATATTTTTAATACAAGGGGGTCCTATATATATGTAGGGGAAACCAGGCAATTATGAGCACCTTAATAAAATCTGTTATTTCATAAGAAACAGTATGGCTATCCAAAAGTAATATTATTTTATTCAGTTGATCATTCAATTAGGTCTACAAAATACAATAAATATGAATGATATTTTAATAATTTTGGTCTAGAAAAAATAATAATTAAGAATCTGCAAGTGCTCATATTAAAAGCATGGGAGGAAAATATGAGCACACCTAGGGGGTAAGATGAGCATCGTGTTATAATTTGAGATACACATACAAATATATTTTAAATATAAGACAGAAATACTCAATAGGCCATATACACACAGGGAAATAGTGGTAAAGATATAACATATAATAATTACTCTCTTAGTATCCTACAAGCACAAACCAATACCTACTGATATTCAATTTCTGTCTTGATAGGCCTATTTTGCTAGTCTGAACAAAGGTCGCAAATATAACGCTTCTGTTATTTAAAAACATCACTGCACTTGACGTGAGCCGATTTTTTGCATGATTGGCACTGTACCCAATCACCACCTGTTGTGGAAAAAAGATCCCCACAGAAAATGCACTCTGCATCTTCTACATCTCTTGACTTCTTAGCAGATGATGAATTTGAAGACTTTATTGCTCTTTTTTCTGGTAGTGATAACACATGTTTCTTGGCATTCTCGACGCTATTTTTGTGAGGACTATCCATGAATATAATAGAATAAGCCATTCTTCTAGTAGAAGGCTTCCTTGTACCTTTGGCTGGAATCGGAGTCAGGTCTCGGAATTTTGAAGAGCATTGTGAAGTTGATCCTGCCTGTAGTTATTATTTACTATTTTACGTTATTTTAATTATTATTATTACTTTAACTATTTTAATTGCTATTGTTTTGACTATCTTAAGCATGATGTAGCTGTAGACACCGCGAAAAGTGTAAAAATTCACAATTTAAAAAAGATCAGGGTATTGTGAGCACCCATGCTCATATAAACAACTGGGGCCATTTCACCTTTTCAGCCATCTTATTGGTTATGGTGAGATGTTAACTTTAATTTCTTTCAAGGGATGCAATGAGTAGGTTTTATGTTACATTTGAGCTTAAATAACGACCAAACCAAAGATAAATGTAGTCCTTGTTGCTTATACAAACTATGGGAAACATTTTAGTAGCTTAATTTTAAACGTACCTTTTCATAAACTGATATATACAGGACGCTGTAATTATTTTATTAACGCCATGCAATTCCATCTATGTTGCTATGATGCAGTTGAACGTTCTTCAATAAGGTGGCAGTACATACTTGCCAAGGGGCGAGTTTCAGACGGGTATGCTCATATATAACACCTGCTCATATTAGCCTGGTTTCCCCTATATACATATTATATAATCCACAATAGCATTAACATCAATTCAGATATGTATGAGGCGAGGAAAGAATTTATATTTCGACGATGCCACAAATTAACGACTATCTATAACCAAAATAATTTAGTTAATTTTTTCTGTCTTTGAATTGAGATTTGGCTGCTTACGCGGAAGCATTATTGAAATGAACACTAAAAGAAATAGTTTCATTATTGTCATTTTTTCTATCAAAGTTAAAGTTGGGCTGAATCCACTCTTTTACGAATCTGAATCTCAAATATGAATTTCCAATTTACCTTTAACTCCAGAATCTCGAATCTGAATACAAATTTTGGAGAGAAAAAACATTAATATAAGAGTAAATATGATTATAGTAGAATAATATTTAATACAAAATAGTAATTAATGTTAATATTCTCTCTAAACATCAATTCATTATAACATTCATTTATTAGGTAAGTGTTAAATTACTGGTCTGGGGCTTGGTTGTTAAATTTATTAGATAACTATAAATTGTTCTAGACCACCAATAAACAGTATTAAAGCTCTGAAACAAATTTGATTTGAAAAATTAAAGATTTTGGTGGGTTTTTTTTAAGGATAAAAGTCTCGAATCTGAAATTTTCTCAAATCTTTGAATCTAGAATATCCTTAAGGATTTGAGGGATTCGAAGGATTCGAGGTCCAATCCGAAATTAAGATTATCTCTCTCATGTGGAGGCATTGCGTCTACGAAAATCATAAGAAATAGTTAAAAATATTTACCCTCTAGAAAACCAAAATGTATAAATTGAAAGAAGAACTCTGTAGTAAGCGCTCTAACTTACAAACAAAATTGTGCTGTTGGATTGGTATTAAGAAAACAAATTAAATGAAACTGATTCACATGCATTAACATAATATTACTAAAAAAATACTCTGTGGCTTAGAACTTTTTTTAACCATATTAATGCCATAAGCGCACACAATACATTTTCCTGTAAAATCATATCTTTATTATTCATATATTTTTCATCCCAAAACATTTGCTGTGAAGGAGATTTATAATTGGTTTTTTTGATAATCCCAAACCCCTCGTTGCCAAGGAGACGTGTACGGTTGCATTTGACGCTGGCTCACACTTCGGACACCTTGCTCACCCCACCCTATGATATGCAACTTGCAGCACACACACGTACTTAAAGCTGCATTCTCCTGGTGTCGTTGCATCTAACTTTAACTTAAGTAGTAAAAGATGACTTTAACGCACATTTTTTACTAGTATTTTCTGTTTCTTTCTACCTACAGATTTTGTGGCTTAAGTTTGGACAGAGAGTTTGGAAACATCCTGTAGATAAAAACATTTTTGACTACTTATGCCAAGCGCACACAGGATGATACAAAACGTTTATAAATATTTCCAAGCCATGAAACCAAAATCGTTTAAAATATTTTTTTTTTCAAATGAAACATTATGAATCAAGAGATCATTAAGACAATTTTCAGTCTCTTCTAAGATGGCAGCGTGTGATGTTGATGATATCAATCATTAGCTTTAACTTCCTGATATCAGATTGTTAAGACCAAGGAATAATCAAGTGGAAGACACTCAGTTTATTTTATCAATGAAAAAATAACTGAAAAATGTTATTTAAAAAAAACATTCAAGAAATGAAGAAGTTCCCTAGAAAATTTTCTAACATCACGCGAGTAAGATGAGAAGATAACAAGTCGACCTCGTTAGTCTTGGGGTAGGGTGCTCGCCTCAATACTCGATGTTCATGGGTTCAACCCCAGCTTTGGTTGAAGAATTTTTCTTAAGCGATAAAAATCAGTAGTACAACTTCCTTGAAAGGGTAAGTAAAGCCGTTGGTACAAGGTCGATTGTGGCTTGTAAAAGAACCCTGGAAGGTGTGTGAAAATACCTTTCCTGGCAAAATTAGTAGGTCCTTTCGTTCTCGCTCATAGAAACTCTCGTGTGCTGAAAAAATCGGGTGATTCACGTTAAATACCGCAAATAAATGTAAAATATAAAGTAACAAAGCATATAAACCGAACAGGTAGTGAGACGTGATGCTGGAAAAAAAAAAGCACAAACAAAACAAGAATGTTCACTACAGTCTAGATCGTTGTAGGAGACCAGAGTCACGTGGGCAAGTTTCAGGCTTTGCCCCCCCCCCTTTCCAAGCACAGTGGCGTATTTTTCACGAAACAAATGAAACAAGTTTTTTTTAGCACCCCGTCTTACTAACCATTCGGGTTATACGCTTATGTAGTAAATACGCTAGTGGGTTTTTTATGGATGAAAAGGCTATATTTATATGAAGTGTAACCGCACTTGCGTGGAAGGGTGAGTGGAAAACTATTTTGGAAAGACCACCCTTAGTACACCCGACCGAGATTCAAACCTCTAACTCCCCGTCATCGGCAGTCTTGTCTACTGTGAGGGTAGAGCGTGGACACCAAAGCTGGTTGAAACAAAACGATTGAAATGTGGGTGCAGTTAAAAACATCTTCTTTGCGTTTCAACGTCTCACTTGGTGTCGTCTTGCGTCATCGGTTTTGTTCTGCCTTGTGTCAGCCAGTTTGTGAAGCGACTCATTTGAATGTCGATAGTAAGAATGACACATGATGAAACACATTGACAAAAAAAAATGTTTTGTTTCATCATGTTTGTAAACGTTTTGTGTCATCCTGTGTTCGCCCGTCGTGATGAGATTCCCTCACCCTTTAGAGGTAATTAGAAGTGTTTATTGGTGCTGTAGCGCTTCCTTTTGATTTCCCCCGGGAATACCTAAGGAATTTAGCGTGATCATCATTTTAACTAGATTGCGTCGTGTCATATTTTGTGTTCTTGCCCTAAATATTAAAATAGTAAGCCTTTAAAGTTATTTTTCTCATTCCTTCATTTTTTTTAAAAAACATTTTTACAATTCATTCTTAGTAAAACTCAACTAACTTACATAGTTTTGATCTAACGAGGATGGATGTTTTAGAGAAGTTATTAAAAAAATCCTATCTAGTTTACATTCTGCCAGATACTGTGAGCTTGGAGCTCAAATTCTGGCTTAGTTGTACACAGTTTTTTTTACCCATAAATCATTTCCCGCTCTTTATCAATGAAAATGATGATATATTTTATCCAAACAATATCTACCTCATACCAATTTCACCTGTGTGATTAATATTGTTGATAAGTCGCTTCGGTGGGCATAGTCCACTCTACCTTCATGTAAATGTAGATACACTTACTATAAATTCAACTTTACTCATCTATAACACTTTAAGGTATTTATAGGACCTCTATGGTCTTGAGGTAAAGTGTTCGAGTCTGGACCCAACAACCGTGCGTTCAAACCCTGCTGAAATTAATGGATTTTTCTCAAGCAATGAAAATCCGTAGCACAACTTCCTTCGTGGGGGAAGTAAAGTCGTTGGTATCTTGTAGATTGTGGCAGGTAAGGGATCCCTGTAAGGTATGATGTGTAAATAACTTTCCCTGCAAAATAGATCGACTCTTTTACTTTTCCTCATAGAAATTCTCGTGTAATAAAATAATCAATTGCTTCAGAAAGTGCACGTTAAATACCTCCAATAAATAAATAGATTAAATGGAGTCGTTATATATGCATACACTCGCTTTACTCGTTGGGGGCTCAGCCCCCAAACCCAAAGTGAGTTTTCTTTGCAAGTGGATGTAAACTAATGTAATTCCAGCGTTGTTTTGAACGTAACAACTTAAAGTTATCGGTATTATATTGTATATACCACACTGACTTTAAAGTTGCTCCACTATTTTGAATTTTTTCGGGGGTTGAAAATTAAAAATATTAGGTTTTTAGAATTTCTCCATCGGTTACAGGCTAGAAGCTATAAGTTTGCCAAATTTCAAGTTTCGAGCTCATCTGTAAGTGGGTAAACATTCATGTCAGTGAGTGAGTGAGTGAGTCAGCCATGTGGCTTTATAGTAGTATAATTGCTGGAACGGGTAGTAAGACGCAGTGAGATATATATATATAGTTGATAAACCTGATGAGTAGTAAGATGCGGCGGGAAAAAAAACCCACACATGATAAAAGCATTAAAGACAGGTTAATATACATACTTAAATGGTTTTTGCGGTGACCCTTACTTAGGGTTCTCCAGAAGTTATGGAGAGTACATGGGGG
>CABFWB010003970.1:31812-55394 GCA_902151455.1 Timema bartmani
CCCCCCGCCGCTCACCACTCTCTAAGCTACACTATTAACAGTGCTGCTTGTTGGTCTATATTAATTCCCATTATGACACCTCTGGAGCATTGCTAATAACAACTAGTTCTACCAGCGTACAAAGAGCAAATCATGGCGAGTTTCCAAAACACGCATGGTGCAGCGGACACAAAAGGGTATTCGTAGAGTGAATACAGAGTTCGTTTCCCCTTCTATGCCCCTTCTTGCCCATAGAACTAAACTTCGTAACGAGTTTCTACAACTCTAACACAAATCTATTTCAACCCTCCCCCCACCACTCCCTCCTTTTACTTTAACGTGGCTAGTTGCTGAGAATCGATCGTACTTGAATAATCAGCGAGAGTTTTTCGAGGCATACTTTAGAACACTGTACATCTTGGAAAGAATAGAGGAAGCGGTATTTGGTCAAATCAAAATTGTTTATCAGCAGGACTTGGATTTTGATGACTTTAATTGGTTTTTTTTTGGCACATCACAGACAATGATCATTAATACATTCACATTCTTATCATGATCCCCTTGTTGTGGGGATTTTATTTTTCATAAGTTATTTGTTTATTTATTTGGTCATTTTTTATTATTAGGTTATATTTTATTGACTTGAATAATTTTTGAGTTCTCTGAAAGGGGAAATACACATTCAACCAATGATGGATTTTTTTTTTGTCATACCGGGAAACGAACCCAGAACTTATTTCTCAGTCGGTAAACACGCTACCAACTTAGCAAAGAGGTCCAACAAATATAATTAGAGTAGGTCCGGAGCAATTAGACGTGTAGTAACATTTAAATTAATACCTTTATTGAAAAGTAAATATTCACTAGCTAATTATAAGCAAACTTCATACAACACTTTTTCACTATTTGAAGATAATGTCACTCAGGTGAGCTCTACCGGACATCAGGCAAACCTCAGCAGGTCGTCCATCACTTTCCTCAACACAAATCGTTTGTTTCCACCCCACCCAGAATTATCTGTGTTTTTGTGTTTTAAAAGCACACATTAAACACTTATAAAGAAAAACAATTCGGAGCTAACCTACATTTTCTTTGTATGCACCGCGTCATTACAGTGCCTCTCAAATATATAGGGACACCAAAAATTTGGTTTATTATTGAACAAAGCCCTTTACATATTTGAAAATAATTCTTAAGTAAGATATAATATGTCTTAAAGTACATGAAAAAAAATATTTCTTTGTGCAAGTTCGTTTTTTCCATCTCTGATATGAAAAAAGTTTATACCTTTTTGATGGGTTCTTTTGGACGTGAAAAATCTTAATTTTTTTGAGAGAAAAACCCCTATTTCTCTAAAATATAAATTGAAAAAAATTGTTATATTTATCAGAAAAACTGTATTTGCTAGTGTACATTCTGTGAACCATAAACAATATGTATAAGGGAGAAAAATTGGTTCAAAGTTTTCCAAAAAACTGTTTAAAAATTCAGTTTTTTCTTAATTTTAAATATCTAATTTATAATTCAAATTTTTACTGATATTTTAATCAGCTGATTTGACAACCTACGTGGCTGTTACGTCAGCTGATTAAAATACTAGCAAAAAATTTGAATTACGAACTAGATATTTAAAATTACGAAAAACCTTAATTCAATCACTTTTTTGGGAAATTTTTTTTATAGTTCACAAAATGTACACTAGAAATACAATTTTTCTGCTAAATATTATAATTTTATGTCAAGTTACTTTTGAGCAACAGGTGCTTTTCTCTTTGATAAATAAATTCATTTCACGTAACAAAAAACCATCACAAAGGGGTGAACTTTATTCATATCAGATATAAATACTCTATTGGGGTAGAGGAGGATGGTAGAATTTAGAGTAGATTTACTCACATACGCGTGGTGGGGGGTGAGAAAAAGTTTAAGGACAAATCACTCTTAATAGGCCATACCAAGCCGGGATTCAATCCCCAACCTTCCCATCACACGGTAATCTAATCAAGAGAGAACCGCTTTGGTAGTTGATAATAAACTGGACTGCCGATGGCGTGGATATCAGGGTTCGAACTCAGGTCAGGCCTATTGAGGATGTTTTCCCCAAATGTTTTTCAACGCAAATTCATGTTCACTTCCTATAAATTCACCCTTCTTAATTATTAACAGATTAGCTTAATTAATACATATACGAACAAACCGAAATTATATTTAATGCGTAATTCGGTGTTATAATATATTTTGTGAGAGTAATGCCTTAGACCATGTGACCATGTGGTTAGTGAACTCACTGCAGACTGATGAGAAGGTTGACACCAGATAGAGCGACCATCGGCAGCAGACAATAGCCCAGTACTGATATCACCGCACCCAGAGTCACCCCGGATACAGCCATGAGGCTGAGCAGAGCGTACACAGCCAAGCAGCCCACCACGCCGATACTGTAGATGTAGCTGAAGTGGACCTTACCTGACTGAAAACAAACAACATGGCACGATATAGCTTTACTGTTGGAGGACAAGGAACATTTAACATGGCACGATATAGCTTTACTGTTGGAGAACAAGTAACATTTAACATGGCACGACATAGCTTTACTGTTGGAGGAACAGGAATATTCAACATGGCATGATGTAGCTTTACCGTTGGAGGACAAGGAACATTCAACATGGCACGATATAGCTTTACTGTTGGAGGACAAGGAACATACAGTATGGCATGATATAGCTTTACTGTTGGAGGACAAGGAACATTCAACATAGCACGATATATATTTATTCTTTTAAAAATATACATTTAATTTATTGAAATTTAATTTTTTCAAGCTAGCCAGTTACGGGAAAGTTGAGGATCGAATCCCAGCTAGGTGAACTTAAGGTAATTTTTTTCCCGAAATGTTTCTTCCACACTCCATCCACAGGTCCTATCTTCTTCATCCCAAACTCATAATTCATAAGTGTAAATATGGAGATAGATGGAGGGAGTAGTAAATGATATTTTTAACAAGTAGTTTTCATACACGTAGCCCCAGTAGTATGAAAAAAAGATTTAATAATGGCGTCATTTAAAAAAATTAAAGTTTAACTGATTCTAACTTAGTATCAAATGTGTGTTCTTATAAACAAGTCCAGAATTTTCAGTGGTTAGCGTTAGTATTATGTCTAGTATTTTCATTCAAATATTAATTTTGTATTTTCAGTTATATTTTCTCTCCTCTTTTATTCATGCCTGAGCATACATTTTACCTCAGTGAGTGATTTGTGGAGTTTGTGAAAGTTTTTCAACTGAGCTATAATATGTGTGTTTGAATGGGAGCATGACATTAAAAGATGAAACAAATTATACTTGAAGCAGAGTTTCAGTCAAAATAAAACATTCTAACTTAAGTAATTAGTTATAAGTTATAAAGAAACACTAGTATTATTAGAGAAAGAAGGGATTAAGTTAATTTTGAAAAATTTTAAATGTTCAACTAATTGATATAAATATTTATATAAAAAAAAGTGGAGGTATGCACTTATATAAAGGATGAAAACCACTGGACTATAAAAAGAAATGAAATTTTTCCTGTAAATTTTAAATAGGAACATTTTACAGTTGTGGCTTGTGTCCTATTACATACATATACATAAAGTACATATATATACTTAAAGCTTCCAAAAAAGGTGTTAAGGAAAAGTTGTTAGAAAATACTTAAGCCAAACCTTGATATGATTTTAATTATTTCTCTTTTTACAATAAAACTAATATGAAATTCAAACAAATAATACCAAATAAAAACCAGTAGATAATTTATATAATTTAGCCCCTGGGGAAGGGGGAGAATTTGTAAAATGTTTGATTATAATATTGAATCCATTGTATTAGTGAGACGTTCAACCACCAAACGCTACAGTCAAGACGTGAATATAAGAATAAAGATGGAATCAATGTTATTGCTTTAATGTAGCTCAGATATTAATTTTATTTTATTTATTTGAGTTATTTAACGTGAACTTTCTGAACCGACTGATTATATCAGCACACGATAATTTCTATGAGCTAGAGTAAAGGGACCTACCAATTTGGCTGGGAAAGGTATTTTCACAAACCATCCAAGGTCCTTTTACACGCCACAATCGACTTGAAACAGACGGCTTTACTTCCCCTCCAAGGGAAGTTCTACAGATTTTTGTATGACCCGCCTTGATGGCCACGTGGTCTAACGCGCTACTCTCGTGTTGGACTAGACTGCCGAAGACGGGAAGATCGGGGTTCGATCCCGGTTGGTTGCAGTGAGGGTGGTTTTCCTAAATAGTTTTCCATTCTCCTTCCGCGCAAATGTGGGTGTACTCCTTCTCAATTAAACCTTCCAATCCCTAATTCATTACTGTAATCCATAAATTGGCGTGGGCCTATAACCCGAACGGGAAGTAAGATGCAGGGCTAAAAAAATTGTTATGTTACTAACGTATTTAGGAGAAATTCAACTTGCGTTTGGACTTTAACAATTTTATTCGTAAATTTTAAATGTAAACACACGGGAATTCAACTTGGGACCTTTGGCTTACCATGACTATTCATGGGTTCGACTCTCTTGGACAAATTGTTATTATTTTAAATTTATGAACATGTTATCTGATGTAGCTGTATTCGTAATATATATCATTTAGATTTCCCAAGCTTCGATAGTCATGTACAATTATTAATTGTACAAGCAAGTGTTGGCGTTCTCAATTTAAAATTTGTGATATCTTCACTGCATTCGCTCCATAGCTGGAATTTATATTTTCTGATCAAAAATAATTGAATATCTTCCAAACCGTAAAATTTTTCCATCTCACATCTCCACGTATGTAGTCTAAAGTTGTTGTTTTTAGGTTGGCAGTACTACCTTATGCTACGTATAGATATTACCCCTGTACGGTTCTCTATTCCTTCTTTCTTTGTTGGCTTAGTAAACAAATAAAGAACAAGTTACACAGCGCAGCCTTATATTGGATTTCTGCCTCTACGTAAGATGAGCTTCCCTCTTCTCTCTGATTGGTTGTCGAAGGCTGCAAAAAAAAAGGGCAGGCTTTTGCCAAAAATAAAACCACCGAGTAGAGTTTTGAAACATGAATAACTAATTCTGCGGTTTATCAAGATGTAAAATCACGTTATAAATAGATGTTTCTCTTATTTTTTATGAAGACCCGCTTCACAGGTAGAACAGTTTAAGGCGTTACTCTTTCATTTGTATGTACAATCGATGGTGGGTAGATAAGGGTTCGAATCCCAGTCGGTTGTGCTGAAAGTGTTTTTCCTAAATGATTAATAGTAAGGAAAGAATACCTTGAGTTTATATTTAATTAATTTAAATTTTGTAAATACGTTCCACGTTAAATATACAATTGATTAAATATAATATTAGTGTTATATGTGGCAGTTTGATTGACTAACATAGCTCTGATTGAATTTATATATACTTATATAAATGTAACACTTACTTATTGTAAATACTAATTAGGTATTTGAATCTTTTACAAATATATGTTCTTGTATTCATCTATATAAACTTTAAGATTATCATAAATAACTATATATTTGTAAATTATAGGTTAATTTTATTTTATTCATCAATTTAATTATGACAACATAGCTCTTGATTATGAAATCTAAATTTACCATTTTTTGACTTTATTATATCAATAAAACTGTCACATATAACATTTAAGTTATAGCCTATTTATTTAACTTTCTATTAAACGTGGAAGATATTTACAAAATTTAAAATTTAAACTAATTTAATATAAATTCAAGATTTTATTTCCTTATTATCAATAATATGACTCTCCTTACCTACAAATTACTATGTATATTACTAAAAATTTTAATAAACTGTTTGACATTCTATCGCCATTGAAAATTCAAGATTAACCACTGCTGGCACATTAGCTAATTAGATAATATATGTATAGCTTGAAAGAATAGTGCCAGTAAAAAATAAATAATATAGGTTTATTTGAAACGGATTTTAAAAATTGACAACGCACATCAATTTATATTATAGTGTTTATTATATGGAGCTTAGATACTCTATCCCACTCTTTAATTTTATAAAACTTTACAGAGACTAAATATTTTCTTGAGAAGATGTTATATTTGATTTTTATAATACTATACTTAAGGTGAAGGATTACAAATACTTTTTTATAATTAAGTTTCTTTATTTTACTATCAATTAAAAAACTAAGAGGAGAAATATTTAAAATAGAAGGTTGGTGATGATTTTTTTTTTTTACTTTTGTAAAGCTAACTTAATTTTAGTCAGATACAACGCAGAATGGCCTTGTGTTTTGTTAAAGTTTAATGTTTATAAATTTGTTAAGCTAAAACAGTATCTAAAATAAACCTTGTTTTAAAAACTGTTCGTTTAAAATATAGCATAATAAAAAAGGGTAGAATATTAAAACTTTGATGTTAAAGAAAAATTAGTTGAAACCTTCCTTTCATCTGACAACAGCACATGTGTAGTCCTTGAACAATGGCCTTGATAAAATATAAACAAATATAGATCCCCACAGTTTATTTTTGTTTGTAAGTTTAACAAAATAAATAGCATTTGATAAAATAGATAAAGTAAAATATGAGCTATTCTGTATTTTTTAAACTGGGTACTGAAATTCTTTTATAAAACAATTTAGTATTAATAAAAAGTATGTAATATCTCACTTTTTAATAAATAAAAATATAGTTTTATTATTTTTTTGTGAACGAGAGTTTTGAAATATAAAAGTAAATTATTAAAACGAAAACATGAAGTAAAGATAATCATCTCGGGTGAACCAGGATTTACATTTTAATACTTTTAACTACACAGATTTTAATTAAGGGTTTGATTTAATTTTACCTCCTCTCCTATATGTAGTGTTGGCTTATCAGTCTGAGGCATTAGAGATTAGACTCTCAATACATTCAATTTACGTTGACAGAATAGCCCCAGTTTGAACCCAAATGGATGCTGTGTGGATGCTGTTTTTCCCACATGTGATTTTCACTGAATTTTTTTCCATATTATCTTCACTTTAATGTGAGTGCACTTTTTTTAAAAACATTCCCCATAATTCCTGCAACTTAGATTAAGCCGTTAATTCCTTATGCTTTCTGTAAACATTTTTTACACTTCATCATACTACCCATCAATGGGAAGAGAATTAGAAAGGTAACACTTATAGGAAATGAACCCAAATTTGTGTGGCTGGGAAACGTAGAGCCACATATTAAAAACCTTCCCTCTGTACAACCAGCAGGGACTCGAATCTTAATCTACGCCTAATAGGCAAACCAAACCACGTGTCTACCGATTCGGATATCAACCCTTGAGTTAAATTAAACACTTAATATGCATTCCTTTCTAAACCTTCAATGTATATATATATATAAATATATATTAATTTAAATTAAAATAATAAAACAAAATATAATTTTTTATAACCAAATATACTGTTTCGCAACCCACTCCTTTTAGGACCGTTAGTACATGTACTAATTACGCAAATATGCTAGAGATTGAATTAAGGTTGAATTAATGCGGCCACCTCAGCCAGCTAGCAAGTATAAATCACTGCCAGGACACACGCTTTAAAATACAGTGGTCTGGGTCACTTTCTGTCACCACCTTTCTATTATATCAAAGCGTATACTCCCTTTAACCCTTCACCTACGACCACCTTTTGTCATGCCAATAAGAAAGAGAGAAGGAAAACTACGAAACTTATCTCAAACTAAAGAGGAAAGCTCGCTGTTAGTGCCTATTTATCTAAAAATGTTATGTTGTGAGCCTATTAAAAAACTACTATATCAGTTGGATAAAGATTAGATCTAGAACCCTTTTTCATCAAGGCTTGTCTCAAATCTCCGCAAGTATTATTGAAAAATCGTTGAAAATGATCTAATGTCAAATTTTAGCACATTTTTTTTTTAATTAATAAAACTCATAAGCTATAGGGTTTTTAAGGTAAAAGAACGCTGTTGGAATCTTTCGACTTTATTTTGGTGTGAACCATTATTTGAAATAACGTATCATAAAACTAAATATTGTGTTAAAGCTGAACGTCTGCAATGCAATTTCTCACTTAACAATAAATGTACCCAAATTCACGTTAAAGAGAGTGGGAAACCATTTAAGTAAAATAAACACCCTCATTTAACCCCGATATACCCGTCACCGATTGTCCAGTCTAATGTGAGACTGACGCCCAACCAATTAGACCACTGAAGCGAGTTTCCTTTTAGATATTTTTTTTAACACCACGTCTTACAATCCATTCTGGCTATACGCCATTTTATTAATTACTTTAATGGGTCAGGGATTAGACAGGCTTAATTTATAGAAAGTGCAGCCACATTTGCTTGGAAGTAGAGTGTAAGACCATTTAGGGAAAACCACCCTCAGTACACCCTAATCTCCCCATCTCTGTCAGTTTAGTCTAACACGAGAGTAGCGCGTTAGACCACGTGGCCACCGAGGTCGGTATTTAGATATTTAAGAGGATCATAAATTTACATCACCAATTTTAAACTATAATTTCCTCCCTCTTACCCCTGTTTGCCTACTCCGCCAATTAAAATTTAGATAACTAAGATATTTAAAAATATATATATAATGCAAGTCAGTGGTGTTGTTTAGTAGAGAGTGCGATAAAGCTATCAATGTCAAACAGGGAAACATTTTGACGATAACATATTGTACAGCCATATTACCACCTCACGCCAAACCAACCCCCTTTTCTAAACACACCCTGACTGATATCGAAGCACACAGTGGGTTTGTGTGATAATTAATGACCTGCTACCCCATAGGAGTTGAAACACACACACTGGGATTTTCGTGAAACATGTGGATGACTTAGAGAGGGAGGGTTGGGTTAGGAAGTAGACCCTGAGGGCCTGTGAGGATTAGAGAGAGAGGGGTGGGGGGAGTTAGAGTGGTTTGGGAAGGGGTGCACTCTTTCACGTTAATCAATGTTGGCACGAGTAGGCCAGGGGTGGGGGGGAGGGGAGGTGTTATAGAGGCTAGAAGAGAGAGGTGGTTGAAAAGGTGTTACCTGCATCTTCTGTTTCACCTGAGGTCCTGTATAAACGAGTCTTATTTCTTTTAACCGTGCTGAGCTTGGTACAAGTTGACTACACTCGGTGACATCCTCTAAATGAACTGCAGGTCTTATCTACTCTCGCTCCTTTTAATACACTCGGTAGCAACCCATGAATTTATTCCAGGACTAATAATATATACCCCTAGTCTACAATAGGTTGCAACCTCTGAATGTATTACGATAATTCTATCATCCACACCTAGTCTACAATAGGTTGCAACCTCTGAATGTATTATAAGACTTTGTATATAACCTCTGAATGTATTACAGGACCTACATTATCTACCCCTAGACTACAATAGTATACAACCTCTGAATGCATTACAGGACTTATATTATCTACCCATAGTCTACAATAGTATACAACCTCTGAATGCATTACAGGACTTATATTATTTACCCATAGTCTACAATAGGATACAACCTCTGAATGTATTACAATAATTCTCAGAGTATTACAGATCTCACGAGGGAAATAATATTTTATATTTTCCTTGACTACAGTAGGTCACATCCCCTGAAGAATTTGTAAATCTTATATGAGGAAATATGGTATTTTATCTCTCTCTTATTAGGCTGGCTGTTGTCAAACCTTCCCACTCATGGTTAGTCAGACAAGAGGTAAGAATGTTTCTAAGAAGAAACATCAATAAACCAACTTTGAGAGATTCATTGCATTTTAAGAATCTGTAGTTTCTTCTTAGGTTGTAGCCAAGTGTATTACCGTGTGAGTTAATATAATTGATTATATCATCAAAATTAGCAACAAAAAATCTTGAAGAATTGTGTGGAATTTTAGAACGGTTTCCATATGATTTCATCCATGGTTTAGGTAGAGATTCTAAAATATAAGTTCCTATCTAAGATCAAGTGCGGAAAAGAAAAAGGTTCGTGTGTTCCAGACTTTGCCCTGGACATTTTCTCAGCTTGTAAAGAGGAGCTTGCAGGTGGAAGGACTAAATAGTAAGGACACAGGATAGAATGTGACGTGACACAGAGAAAAATTATGGTATAAGACACATAGAAAAGTGAAAGAGGAAACGGGGAAAGAAAAGAGGGAAAAAAATGTTGACAAGAAAATGAAGACGACGTAGGAAAAAAAAGAAATTACAAAAATACACTTAAGAAAATGTTCAAAAGAAAAAAAATTAACTAGAAATCATTAAGAGAATAGTTTGTGAATGTTATAGAAAGAAAGATAAAGTTAAATATCTATAAATTATTGGATTAATGATCGACCCGGTGGTGTAAGGGTCAGTGCACCTGGCTACAAGAATAAGGGTCCCTGGTTCGATGTCCGGCTGGTACCTAGGGTAGTTTTCCCAGAAGAGAAACTACCCCAATGGTCACCAGGGTTGGGTTAGTTAGGCCTAAGTTAGGTTTGAGTGTTTCCACTGGTTCCACACCCTCATACTCACTATCACTCTCATACTCACAATCACCATCATACTCACTATCACCATCATACTAACTATCACCATCACCTCATCTCATCGGTTCATGGAAAGCTCCTCCACAGAAAGGATGTACGATTAGTACATTCAGGCGTCCCCTGGGCAAAGGTACATTAGTACTGGATAATCTTTCCACAAACCATGCTACTACGAGTGATGTAGCACAGTCATGTGTATATATATAGTGAATCTATAAATTAGTATATTAACAAATATGTTCAGATCGCATTGATAGGAATCTTTAAGAATATATAATAATAAATACGGAGAACCTAATGTTTACCAAAGATACCATTGGTGGTCTCTGTGGCTCAAGTTGAACGGGGAGAGGCTTATCTTCCGTTGAAAATTATTATCACGTGGAATGGCCTGAACTGATGAATAGAATTACATGTTTCAAAGTGTGAAAAGTAGTTAATGTAATGTTAATATCGCATAATAGCATATAAAACTTATTTCGTAAATATGAACATAATGTAGGTCAGGGAAGTGTGTAGTAGGCCTACCACCCGTTACAATCTCTCAAAACCTTTCGTCAAACTGAACTTGAAACTGTGCTGTACTCTAGCGGGTGAAGTAGAAGATTACTTCCAGCATGTCACAGTCGTTATTACAAACACGTGCGTGATATTAATATGTGTGCGATTTTATCTATTCTCATCTAATTCTTAATTTGATATTTGGATAAGTAAGCAAGTAAGCATTGCCTAATCTTTAGCATTAATTAAGCAATATATTTTCCTTTATCTCGACCCCTCGGAGAGAAATTATTGTGATCGTCAAAAATTATTGAACTCGAGATTTTTGTTGACGTTTCATGACACCCTGAAACAGAAAAAGTTATTTTCGCGATGCCATCTGTCTGTCTGTCTGTCTGTTTGTACCTCAGGCTAGAGCTGAAACCATTCTACCGATTGGTCTAAAACTTAATATCTAGAGTTTTCATAAGGTTCCCCCCGAGGGGTTTTGTATTTAGATTTCTGACACTAAAATTAAGCATCGTTTACTGAAGGGGGGGAAAAAAGATAAAATTGATTTTCTCAAAATAAGCTTTAATGATTTTTATTACATTTTGTATCCAAGCATTTTTTAGCGTTACAAACAAAAAGGCGATTCTCATTTTCCCATAAAAATGACTTTAAATAACCAACTTCTCCAATTTTGTTCATATAGCCGTATTTATTTCAGGAACGATATAGCTTATCATTGTAAAGTCGTAGTAATGTTCAAATTAAAACTATTTTAATCTGGAATACATTTTTATAAAACCAATAGCTTTTTAGCTATATGCTAAAATATAAATTTTTTATGAAATACTTATATTATTATTAGCATCACATCTTACTACTCGTTCGTGTTATACACACTTACGCTAATGTGCAATGGTAGGGTGATTGTGAGATGAAATGGAGGACCTACAGTTTAATGTGGGATCCGAACCACGGTGGAGGCCTGGCATTCCTCACATTCACAAGTTGTGATTAATACACGTATTGTCAGAGGTGAAGGAAGGGTTTGGCAATCAGATAAATTTGTACCGGGACCAAGGATTGAGCCCCAGACCCACATCACAAAAGTCCAACACCTTACCCCTGGACAGCCAGGTCACCCAAATACTTATAAATATGTAATTTATTGTTATGCTCTTTGATGGACAGAGATATTCCTCTTTTCTCGATGTTTCTGTAACAGTTTATATTATTAAATGTATGCTATTTGGTTAAGTATTTCTGCAACAGTGTATATTATTCCATCTCGCTAATTTTACGAGTTTTTGTTAAATGTCTCTATTTTAATATTAAATAGAAAGAAAGTGTGCGATGCACCATATCATTTTATTACGTTTATGTACAAGTTTCCCGTCAAAAATATGTTAGCTTTTGATTCATCTATCTTTAAACGGGACTTTTAGAAAATAAAGTATTAAAAGGGGTAGTGGTGCTTTGGACAGAGTGGCGTTCCCCCTCGTTGTATAGTATGTCTAATTAATAAAATATACAAAGTTAACTATAAACACAATTAAAAATAAACTTCTAAAATATTAACAAGAACGACTAATGAAAATATTTTTTTGAGAGAGCTAAAAACTAAAAAAGTAACAAAAAGAATCAAATAAGCAGAAAATACAAAGAAAAATAACACCAAAAGAAAAATCGCAGCCCATGTAAGATCAAAGGACATAACAAAGAAGAGCTCTTGGAGGAATACTAGGTTTGATTAGTTCAGAAGAACTGAGTGTGAACGAACTGTGACTATGTTATGATGAGGCCTTTTTTCTAAGCACCGGGTCTTAGTAACTGTTCTGGTTATATGTCTGTGTATTAAATACGCTAGTGATTTATGGATGAAAAAGATGGAATTTAGAGGAAGCTTACCCGAATTTGAGTAAATGTAAAGTGGAAAACCCTTTTGGAAAAACTACCTTCAGTCCACCCGACCGGGACTCAAACTCCAATATACCTATGATTTGTGGTCTAGTCCTTTGCGAGAGTGACACCTCAGACCATGCGCCCACCGAAACAGTTAAAACGCTCTTGTTGACATGGAGCCCGTAGAAGTGGCTGTTGGTGGCTTGCGCGGCGAGCGTCAAGAGTTTGGCCAAGATGGGAGATTCGATAATCGGTGTTCAAACTGGGTTCATACAGAGTGTGTAGAGTGCGGGATCAGCCTGAGTGGTACTATTGCTTAAAATGTAGAAAATAATGTTTCTATAGAATTACTTTTAAATTGTTTTAAATTAATTTATTTTAGTGTAGAATGTGCAAAGCAAGGATAAATCATATGGCCAGCCTGTGAGTGGTATTACTCTAACATGTAGGGTAAACACGCTCATGACACTGTTTTATAAAATGTTTAGCAACTCATTGAAATAATTTTCATTTATATACCAAATTCAAATAAATGCGATAAACATAGTAATGTAACCGTCATAGACGTATTTTCTGATGACTCGTCTTTCGTACTCGTTTTGCAATGTAACTGTTGCCGAAGTAGGCCTTCAACTGTCATCATCAACAACATTTACTTTCAAACAATAACAACATTTATAAACAACCTGCATAACGTGTTAAAATAGCTCATTGCTGAGTAAGCCTGTGATTACAGTTAATAAAACGATGATATTTGAAACGCAAAAAGACGAAATTGCTGTTGATAGGACGGAGATTATATCATTCAGGGGTAATGGTCCCCTTCCTCGTGATTAATTATGTCGGTCTTTAGTCTAGTTCTGAAAACTCGAAGTCGTTACGCTTTAGGACCTACTGTGGATTCACAAGTTCGCCGAAAAACTAGCGCAGAACATAAACGTGGTCACGTGACGATCTCTAAACCAATCACAAGATTTCCGTTTAATCGGCTCAAGCGGTTCTGCTGAAGATCAACTATTCTCTACTTTGTCCGCTCTACTCGAGATGTTAGGCGCAGGAGAACCAATCAAATCTCAGAACCAAACATCTCCAATCAGTGCGTATGCGCGTTTGTCAACGCATGCTCTCTACAGCCAGAAGCAAGCAGACAGCTTTATTGGCCTTTGTGAGGAGATTTGAAATAACCCGTTAATGTAAAAAGTGTTTATCGATGTTTTAGATTGTGCCACGACACAGCATTATAATTTGTAAACAACCATCGGGACAATGATCTAAAATATAAAATGTTTATCCACTATAAAATAAAATATGTTGATAATCTGCTGTTTTAAAGCGTTGCAATGCATCATGGGTCAACTTAAAGTGTGTGAACTACTTCGCAGATTCTGCTTTATATATTTCGTCGAACGTGTGAATCCAGCTTTAGTGGCGTAGGCCAGATTTCATGTTACCGACTTAGAGAGCTGCGATCAGTAGTAGAGTTAATGCACACATAGGAACCATGTGCAACGAAGTGGACGGGCATCAATGGAGACAAACGAACCTCCCGGGTATCGACCCAAGTACTACTTACGCTAACATAGGCTGCTAATACGACGGTCTCACATCTAGCCCATCTTTTATTTATACCTGTATATCAACACATTTTTCATACAATTAACCTAATATTCTATCAAGTAATTTTTATAATAAAATTCTTAAAAACCAGTTTCGATTCATTTATCTTCTTCCCTCCTTACTCTTCGTTCGGGATCATCCCTGAGAAGAGCATCCAAGGAGGGGTGAGCAGTGATAATTATATAATTAATGGTAGTTTTAGTTGTCCAAACCATTAGCATACAAACCCCGAAACAATATATTGATTTAGGTGAGCGTCATTTCCCCATTCTTCACCTCGGTTTCTGGTTTAAGCTCACAATCCTAACTTTTACAACTTACTTTTTACTCACCCTAACATAAAATCAACACACTTGTGGAAATAATTAAGGTAACTTTGCTTACGTTCAGTGTAGAGGAACATTATATACGCCTGTGATTTTAAGGGGGGAAAATATCTAATGTTTTATGTTTTATTTACTTATGATTGTTGTTTTAATGAGTATCCATGTATTATAAAGGGCATACATGGGGCATGCCTTCCTCAAACTATCAAGACTATATATATTCTAACTGGTTTTATCTTTCATTCATAAAATCTGACATCCTGGTAACAGAGGCTTGGCTAATCAGGATGTTTTAAAATATGTTAAACTGACCTAGTCAACATCAGCGTGGAGGAAGGATGAAGAAAATATTAAAAATAAATAAAATTTGGAGAAAAAAACACAGCGTTAGTGTACACAGCCTAAATTTGAAATATGACACCTCTAATTAATCAAGTATACTGTAGGACCGATGACTTAGACTGTGTGAACACCGGCTGTGGATTATATAGCAAGTTTATACCAACTGATCTAAGAGCCTTTTGTTCGATTCTCACCACAGCAGAAAAATGGATATTTAGGTAGATAGGTTCTACTTCTTTCACAGTGGGGTTGGGGGTATAAATGGGCAGGGACGGGGGAAAGGGATAAAGTATTTGATTACGTGCATGGAAGGTGAATAAAAAGATAAATAAACCAGAAAATATTGAAAGATAAAAAAAAAGTGTGTGTGTGAGAAGACAATAGAAGAAACAGTTCCACGAATAAAATATAAAAATAAGTTATGGAGAAACATAAGGTGATTCATGCAAGGCAGTAAAGATATGAAGAATGACTGATAGTCGTTTATACAAATAAACAAGAGTTAAAGTCATAAAGCTGTGATAAAGTCACCAAAAATAGAGACGTGCAAGGCCCTAGGGTGATCGGGAGGACGTAAACTCGTTTCTCGAACGATTCTGTCGGAGATAAAGTGTAAAATAGAATATTCAGGGGAAAATAAAATAAAATAGAAGAAATAATGTCATATTCTTTTTATTAATTCTCTAATGGCATATACGTTTATGTTTTAAATACACAGTAATAGTACTATCTTAACCAGTAAATTAGAGTATTGAACCAAATTGTTTTAAAGTTTGTTCAATATACTAGGCTTATGTACATTTTTATCCGATAAATAATTATTCACTGCTGTTTATAAAGAGAAGTACTCCCCTAGTGTACTTTTTGAGTATAATCACAACAAAACTTTTTTAACAAAACTACTATTGAATTTAAAAAAATTAGTAATTAGTAAGCTACCATTAGTTTTAAAGCTATAAATTAACTAAAATCACAATTTTGCCACGAGGTATGACCATAAAAAATCTAAATATAAAGTTGAAACAAAATCCATAAAACACTTTCACTTGCATATAGATAGATACTTAAGGACAAGATAGAATTATAAATCTATTATTATCTTTTAGTTCTGGGACACATAAAATGCTAGGATCCATTTTAATCTCGGAGCCATATATTTTCACGATTAGAATACTTTCTCAAGTTAGAAAGTTAAAATCAAGATTTATTAATGTAATGAGTTCTACTGTATATGTTTATGTGATTACATGAATAAATAAATTTTGTAGACACTTTATCATTGGACTACTTTTGGTTTAAAGGCTATTTTTTTAAATACATCTAAGTTTACAATATATTATCCCCTAATCTTTTAACAATTTTTTTACATTTGCTAAATATTGCTTAAGAAAAGCCCTTAAAATTTCTTCAAATTATACTTTTTGAATTTATTGTTTTAAAATGAAGATAATTTACCCACATATGTGGGAAATATAATAATCATAATTCCTAGAAATTAAAACTAAATTGATCTAAAGGACTAAATAATTTGGTGATACGAAATGTTGCATATATTATAATAAGATACTAAATAACTATTTTAAGTTTAATAAATACAACATAAATATCCTAAGTATAAAATAAACATCTTTTTTTTTTAATAGCCTTAGTAAACTTTGAAAAAAAACTGTAGTAAATAACAACATCAAGAACAAATTCTCACAAAGCCAGAGAAATATAAGCCTACAGGTTTTAGAAGGAGGAAATGTTATTCGAAAATAGAGAATCGGTAAAGGAAAGACCGTAGTTTGATTTATGAGAATCGAAAAGTTTTTGATAAGAAAAAATTTATTATTTTGGTTAAAAAAAAATTGGGGGGGGAGGGGGTAGAGACTGGTAGGGAAAGGAAAGATTCTCTAAGTCGGGTCAAATAAATCATACGCTTGAACAAACTCCTACAAGTGTATATATATATATATATATAATGTGTGTCTCCTCCAGGAATACGTTAAGATATTGAGGTAGACACATGTAAAATTGCACAAAAGCTGTGAATTTATGTTTTAATATTTGTTTGGTAGTCTTATTTGTTCCCCGCAATTGTGGTCAAGCGGATAACGCTGTAACTCTCATCTAGTATGGTCCTTCCTGGTCGTGGTTCAAATGTAGACCACATTCATTAAGATTTTTTTCAATGGTTTACCACTCTACCTCCACCCAAATGTGGCTACAACTCTTTTAAACTCTACCTATCTTGTCTCCACGCCATCAGCATAGATATTCAGACAACCTGGATGGCTGGTAAGTACGCGATGAAAGATAGAAAATGTCGAATTAATGCTTTAAAATTTAATTTGATATCCTCAATACATAACATAAAATAACACTAAACCCTTTACTTGGTCGAGTGGTCTAAGGCCATGGTTCCCAAAAAATGGGTCGCACCAAGGTTCATGAAGGTCAAACTTTTTTTAAATATTACATTTACAAATAATTATTCTATCTGGGACATTATGAAGAATAACTGCCAATGTGACAAGAGCAACAGAGTTGAAAGAAAGTTTCAAAGCCTCCTGTGGTCGGAATTTTGGACCCCGTTCAAGGACAAGTCCATTTTCACTCGGAAAGGCTCTTTTCCCTTTTTTGACGATATAGCTTAGGCCTACCTCTGTGAACAAGGATTCTTATAGATCTTGTAACAGTCAAGATTCTTAGAACGATTTGCGTTGTACTTTGTCTATCGATATAACTGACAAACTCAAAGAGCTCGCCTTAAAATAAATAAATAAATAAATATATATATATAGTATGGAAAATATGACGACGAGGGACATGACATCCATCTTCGGTCGCCTTATATGTATACAATTAGACGCTCTGATGACACAGAACGTTGCTTAGGATACACTTTATAGCGATTAGCCCTTTTCATTTGGCGTGGAAATGCAGAGCCATGGGAGCAAACGGTTCTCTTCAAGAATTTTCTTAACTGTTTTGCAATTTTCTTTTCGGAAACGGTTTGTTCAAGAATAGAATCATTTGGATTAATTTATACTTTTTATAATTTTAACAGTGATCAAATATCAAAATTTTTGACATTTTTCAATGGAAAACTGCTGGCTTCATAACAAAAAATAAGAAAATGTAACAACTAATAAACATTAATACATTATCTTAGAAGAGGTTTTGTAAATATTACTATAACAATTCCACTCGTTCTCAAGAAAACTGATCTTTCCAAACGTTTGATTTTTCGGCTAGACCTGTTCAGTAGCTAGCGCCATCTACGGTTTCCACGATCCATCCGTTTTTGTTGGCGCGGAAGGATACTTTGGTCGGTTGTGAAGCCACGCCACACATTTCAACCTCCCGCCCACCATCCCACATAATAGGTTTTAGACTTTCACTTGACAGGGCCAAGGGCCTTAAGGAGATTGTCCACACGTTGTACACGCAATAAGATAATGTTATGATAGTTATAATGAAGTTGTGGAGCCGGGGTGAGTCTTAATTAACCTAACTCGAACCTAATTAATCAAACCCTGGAGATTGCTGGGATAATTTCCCTTTGGGGAAAAATACCAAAGGTACCAGCTGGGAATCGTACCCGTGGACCCTTGGCTCGTAGCCAGGTGCACTGACAGCCATGCCACAGGACCGGTTACATTCAAAATGAAGCAGCATAATAATTGTCACTGAAAAACTAGGTTTTTGTCATCAATCTTTTTTTTTTGTGAGAATATTTTATGTAATTTTCTATTCAAGGTTGTTTGAAAGCTCTTTAAACATCATAATCTTATAAATTTTAGATTTTTTTTTACGATCATATTATTTCCTCTCTCAAGTCAAGGGAAAGCAAAAATGTACTTAATAGTAGTTTTCTTAGGTTGGTAATACCTCCCCAGATGAGTGAAAAGGAGGTTCAGGTGTTTTTCCACCTAGGGGCACAGAGGATGATGGTGTTTATTCTAGAAGCTTCGTCCGAGAGTTGAGGAACTGCCATCGGCACTAATTTTGTTTACCGGAGCTCAATTCTTATATAGTACCAAGTTACTTGTTGTTTTTTTGGGTTTTTTTTGTGACACTAAAAATCAAGTGACAAACCGAAAAGCTAAAGACCCTGTGAAGAAACCGGGCGTTCGTCGCCTATGAACCGTGATAACTAAATTATGGCGGCCTCAACCAAAAGCCCGATACCCGCCCCCACTGGGGTTCTCGCCGATTTGAAGACTATTAGATCCAGAGTGCGGTGGGACACCCAGCGGGGCAGGGTACCTGGGTCGTAATATACCCGGGGCATACCAACTAGTATATTAAGTATAGGAAAGAAGGACAAACAGGACTTTTAGATTTAGGTGCTTATTCTAAACGTATTATTGTATTTAAAAAAGAACATAGCTAAAAGATGTAATGTTAATTCAAGATGCAGATCTAGGTCCTGAACTACATGTTAGGAAAGGGGGATAAATAGTGTAAATAAATAAATAAATATCCTCAAGGCTCAGAAGGACATTATATTGAGAGTGTATCAGGGGAAGAAATAGAAGAACATCCTTCTAGAGAGCACGCTCCACCCAAGGGTTGAGATACGTGCAATTGAAAAGAAGCTCCCAGAAAAAATTGAGTTCTGTAACTCTACAAAGTATTACGTTGAAATAGTCAGCTTGTGAGTACTCTATAAGGTCTGCTTCTTGGAGATGGCCAGAGAATGTTTTCTACAACATATTTGACCTAGAAACACTCAATGCGTGGGTAATTTACAAGGATGTCACAAGTCAGAGAATTTCTCGGCACAAACTTATACTTCAACTGCTGAACGAGCTTAAAACAAAACCACAAACAGCGTCGGTGTTGAGGGATTACTGCAAGTAAGATAAACAAAACGATTGATGGTTACTCCAGCTGAAACATAGCTGTCGGTGGCAACTGATCAGCCACAGTCAGAAAAAAAAAAAAAAGTAACTTGCCTCAAGAATCTGGAGAGTCTGTGAGGCTTGGCCATTTTTCAACCATCCCATTTTTTTGTGCAATTATTCTAGTATGGATATATTTATTTCTTCTACATGTCAGATATTTACATAATGCATATTTTAACTCTTTAAATTGTAAATTTCTAGCACAATTTTTTGTATAGTTCAGTATCACCTATTAATATCAAAAGTAACCTTGCGTGAGGTTAAATATATAATTTGAAATAAATGTAACAGGCAATTTTAAATTATTATTTTTACTATCTTCATAATCAAGCATTTTACAATCTTAGTGGCTGAACCATTCTATTCTTACAAATTGTATTCCAACCACTGATTCCAAGGAATTTCAAGTCCTTTAGTTCTATTCGTCTCCATAATATAAAGTAATGTAGTTTATTTTCCATGATAAATATTTTTAGGTATTCCATTATAACACATATAGGTGTCTCAAAATTTACTGTTCATTAAAGTATTACGTTCGGTACCTCATTCCTCATTGCAGTTCCTACTAAAACAAATGTTGGAAATGTTCCCCCCGGGCCTGAAATGTGTCCACACGCCTCTTCATATGATATATGATATGAAGAGCTGTGTTCGTATATGTCTTCCGGGCCTTGGGGGACATTTCCAACATCTGTTATAGAAAGAACTGAAACGAGGTAAGTGGTAATTACTTACCAGTAGCTTTGGAACACCCATTATAAATTCATGTTAATGAAAATAAATCACCAGCCATCATCCAAAAGTGTGCTATAATGTTCTAAGACATATATTTAAAGAATTTATGCATATTGCATATTGTTTATGAGAAGCGGTCAATATGACCGCTGATGGGCTTTCTAGGTATATGCATGTGCTTGGGCCTCCAAGTGTTAAATTTGTATTATGAGTATGAATGAGTGGTAAGGCACTAAGAAAGGGGGACAAATATCGATGGGCATGCAGATTGATTAAAAGGCTCATTAATTGCTGGTGTGCCAGTGATGAAGTCGTTGATCTTAGTATCCTTACAGTGTGTATTTAGGTGTATTTTTTTTCTAAATTTGTTGCCCCCTTTTATACTTCCCACGTAAATACGGCTACATTTTTCTACGATTTTTTACCTGCTTATCCCTACCCCTTTTGGTGTAAATATGCGGATAGCCCGGATGGCTAGAAATAGAAACGTGCTGGAGAAAAACAAACGGCAAAGGTGTAAAACTAGACCCTAGCACCAAAGCCAGAGGTGGAATTTGCAGTTACACACTTCTTGCATAGGCCCTGCCATTTGTAGCTGTTTTCCTTCAATTTTTTCTCAACAAAAGAATAAAAGGGGGTCGGGGTTGGAGAGGGGTAGAAAGTCCAGGGTGAGTTAAGGACTGGCAAAGGGGAAAAAAAAAAAAGAGAGTGAGATTGGTGGGTGGAGAGGGGGGTGGTGAGGGGGGAGGGAGGAAGGTCCCTCGATCCATACAAAACCTACGCAATTCTGTTGTTGGCACATACAAAAACCTTCTCGTCTCTGATATTTACATTCAAGGGTTGGAGAGAGTAAAGAGACAGTTGAATGGAGTATCGAGAGGAGGAATTGCCGAGAGGAGGAGTGAGTGGGTAGAAAGAAGGGAGAAGGTAAAGGATGGACTCTCATTTCCTATGGAGAGTGTATACACTGCTTCCTAGGGTTAAGAGGGTCACAACACTTTTTTTTTTCCTTTAGCTTTTGCACACTTTTTTTCCCCCTCGAACTCCCAGGAAGAGAGTGATTCCTGTATTGTAGAATACAATAAGAACGGGAGAATTAGAATTATAGATGGGCTATTGTCCAATGTTTGACAAAATAAAGTTTAAGTGAGATTAGTTTTGGGATATATATATTGGGCGTCTGGACTGCATCAATTGTAGCCCAGTAGTGGAAAGTTTAGCCAGTACTAATGTACCGTTTCCCAGGTTACGCCAGAATGTACTAATCGTACATCCTTTCCGTGGAGGCTCTTTCCATGGACCAATAAGACGATATGAAGGTGATAGTGAGTATGAGGGTGATAGTGAGTATGAGGGTGATATTGAGTATGATGTTGATAGTGAGTGTAATGGTGTGAAACCAGTGGAAACGCTTAAACCTAACTTAAGCATAGCTAACCAAACCCTGGTGACAATTGTGGTAATTCCCTTTTCGGGAAAAATACCATACGTACCAGCCGGGAATCAAACCCGACACCCCTAGGCCCGTAGCCAGGTTGATTGACCACTACACCATGGGGCTGATTATTTTTAGGATAATTTTATGAAATTATAGATTTTATTATATGTTTAAGAAATGTATTCTGGAAAACAGATTAAAGTTGGGTCCGTTTCCTAAACAAATGTTGAGTTATAATTATAAAATAGAAACTTAAGCAGACTCTAGAAATAAGGAGGACTATTTTTTTTTTCACTAGGTTATATACCCTTAGAGGATATATACCCATCCTTACATGAAGGAAGGGTCGAAAACCATTTATGAAGAATCACACTCAATACACGCGACCGGGATTTGAACCCAGAGCTACTCTTCATCGACAGACCACATCTATTGCAAGAGTGACGTCTTATAACAGAGGTTCTCAACCTGGAGTCCACGATACATCTATAGAAGAAGATAGAATATTTTTATTTTTTTTCGATTTTGTTGTTGGACTTTTGGTTTCATGCTCCCTCAATGTACGTTGATATTTCTCGATTTTAGTCGATGCCTAAGCCACCATATTTACCTGAGCGAGACAACGTTTTCAGCTCTTGTCCATTATTCAAAATAATATAGTGTAGAGTCAGACTTACGATTGAAACTATCCTCCGTAGATTCTAACATTCTAGAGCTGAAAACAGCACCAACCGTCACTCGAGGTAATCGTTGAATTCATGTTAAATATCATTTTACAAACTCCTTAAAATGACCCATTTTTAATAAAAAATGTAATGTCTAGCTTACCCGCTTAGGTGGCCAAATGGTCTAAGGCAGGGGACTTCAACCCGTGGTCCACGGGTCACTTGGGGCCCAAAGTAATTTTTTTGCGGCCCACCAGCTCATGAAAAATATAAAATTATTTCAAAAGAAAAAATAATATTTTACATAGTTAAATAATTAAATAAATAAGTATTTTAAGTTATTTTTAGACTATTTTAGCTTTATACGTGATTAAAAACACTAGTTTTTTTTTTAAATCTTCTTTGAACTGGCAAATGACAACTCTAGTAGACAAGGAAGAGAGTATTATTTTGGGTGAGCTCGAGCATGGTTGGGAAAGTTCGGACATAGTCAGGAGTGTTCGAGCATAGTCGGGAGTCTTCGGACATAGTCGGGAGTGTTCGAGCATAGTCGGGAGAGTTCGGACATAGTCGGGAGTGTTCGAGCATAGTCGGGAGTCTTCGGACATAGTCGGGAGTGTTCGAGCATAGTCGGGAGAGTTCGGACATA